>RCUC01166653.1:0-36633 GCA_003697995.1 Taxidea taxus jeffersonii
CATTCGCTTCCAGAGAAGCAAAAGTTGCCCACTCTGCCAGCGCCTTTGTCAGCTGCCAGCTGTTACTTCCCTGGAAAAAAGGGTCAGAAGGCTGCTGGTAGCTAATAGCCAGCCAGAAGCCGCGAGAAAGAACCATCCCTCGTGGGTTTTAGCTGCTGGCTGATTGTCAGCTGAGAGCCACAAGTTCTGGTTTGATAAAAGCCAGCTATAGATTTCAAACCTTCTTTTTTTCTTTTTCCATTTGTGCTCTGAAATTGTCGTGCACTCCAAATGGAACTCTGTGAGCACGCGGGCCTTTGTTCTGCCTTGTTAGGCACCCGCAGTCCGAGTCCTCTCCAGACGGTCACTTTGCAGGGAGGGCCGGTGGGCTGAGGCGAAGCAGGGGAGGCAGGAGGAGAGGGGTTTGGGGCTGGATGAGCTGCGTGATGCCCGATGGCACGTGAGCAGCCCTGAGTGAGGATGGACCCAGCAGAGAGGGTTTCATGCTCTGAGAGACAAGCTCAGAGTCTAGTTGTTTCTGTGATGGCTGGGGGGGGGGGGGGGGGTGCGCAGCGCGGGGAAATGTGCTTGTAAGTTGGAATCAGAATTTATTGACTGAAGTCCCCTGAAATGAAACATTCACCAGCTCGAAGCACCAGGCATGAAATCCGAATCTTAAACTGCTTCAAGGCTCCCAACTGTTCCCCTAGGCCAGCAAGGAGAATTACCTTCTCGGAGGCATGGTGCGGAAATCAGAGCTCTGTAGATTTCAGGGGGTCGGGTAAGAAGGGGGGGGTGCTGCAGGAATTCGGTACAATGGTGTGCTTTAAATCCAGATGCTTAGAGGCTGTCATGTGCCATGCATCAACGGTGAAAAATAAACACCCAGCAGAAGCTGGCTTTGAGTTAAGGCGAGTGCACAATAAATTTCAACTGGTTAAATTAATCGCTCGCTGCTTGTTATGAATATTAATCCCAGGGAGGGAGCTGGCTTCAACCCAATCAAAAGACAGGTGAAAACTGAAAACAGCAAAACATTTGGGATCTTTAGAGGGAAGGCTTACCTGTGAGCCAAGCATTGACGCTGAGTCCCGTTGAGAAGCAGAATCTGACAAAAAGCCCCTCCCGCTCTGCGGGCACAGCTGGACCGTGGGAGCCAGCTCAGCCTGCCCTCAGCCCGCACCTGTCCCCATTCCGGGGCTTTCCCGGGGACGGGATGCAGAAGAGTCTTGCCTGAGGGTGTGGAAAAATGGAAGATAAAGGAGCCGAGACTCCTAATTTGGCTTTTCCTAATTATTGTGGTAAAATGTACATTAAAAATTTTACCATTTTATTTTTATTTTTCTTAAGGTTTTATTTATTCATTTGAAAGAGAGAGAGCACAAGCAGGGAGAGAGGCAGAGGGAGGAGAAGCAGACTCCCTAAGGAACTGGGAGCATGACAGGGCGGGGGCGGGGGGGGGCTCGATCCCAGGACTTGGAGATCATGACCTGAGCTGAAGGCAGACGCTTAACCATCTGAGCCACCCAGGCGCCCCAAAATTTACCATTTTAACCATTTCCAAGCGTGCAAGTCAGCAGCCCTGAGTACATTCACAGTGTTCTGCAACCATCACCACTCCCAATTTCTAGAATTTTTTCATCATCCCAAACAGAAACTCTGCACGCATTAAACAATAGCCCCTTATTGTCCCCTTTTCCGGTAAGCTTTCTTCTATCTTCTGTCTCTATGAACATGGCTACTTTAGGTATCTCATATAAGTGATATAATATTCATTCTCGTACATCTGCCTGGTTTCATTTAGCATAACATTTTCAAGGTTCACCCATGTTGTAACATGTATCAGTACTTCATTATGTTTTAGGGCTGAATAATATTCCATTTTATGGATATACCATGTTTCGTTTATCCATTCATCTTTTTGGTTTCAGGGTTTTTTATTTAAGTAGGACACATGCCCAGCATGCATCTGAACTTGGGGCTTGAACCCATAACCTTGAGATCAAGACCTGAGTTGAGATGAAGAGTCAGACACTTAGCCAAATGAGCCCCCCACATGCCTCTATCCATTCATCCGCTGATGGACATTTGAGTTATTTCCACTCTTTGATTACTATGAATAGTGCTGCTACGAATGTTTGTGATATCTGTTCAAGTCCCTACTTTTGATTCTTTTGGGTGTGTTTCTTTTGAGGAATCACCAAACTATTTCCCAATTTGTTTCTAATATTCTTAGAATTTCTGATATAACAGAAAGAAAAAAATCATTACAAAAAGATACAATAGGGGCGCCTGGGTGGCTCAGTGGGTTAAAGCCTCTGCCTTCAGCTCAGGTCATGATCTCAGGGTCCTGGGATCGAGCCCCGCATCAGGCTCTCTGCTTGGCGGTGAGATCTCTCTCCGCCTGCCTCTCTGCCTACTGTGATCTCTGCCTGTCAAATAAATAATAAATTAAAAAAAAAAAAGATACAATAATGGTTGCTTTTGGCATTCGGTATTGACCTCAGTGGGAGATGGCCGTTTATGGAATGACCCTGATGGGACATGTTTGGATGTAATAAAGAGAGATGCTTTACAACGATCCAGAGGAGAAGGTCGCCACCAAGAAAAAGAAGTAGAAGGCACAGCCTTGATAAGGATACAAAACTATTGTTTGCCCTGGGTGGTGCCGAGACGGGGGCCCTGGAAGGAGGGAAAGAAGAGGCTTCTGGAGAGAGGGAGCCATACCGAGGTCCCGGATCCTAAGGTGAAAGATGGCCAACGAAGCTAGAAGGCCTCACAGTCCATTGTAGATTGCTGATATGGCCGACCCTGAGCAGTCATTCCCCTCTCTTGTCCCTAAACCTTCAGCTAAAACCTGTTCTGTTTCATGAAGTGGTGATTGTGGCCCTATCAGGAGCATGAGAGGGACAGGGTAGAGGGGTGAGGAGGGGCTCTCACTGTGCGGGAGGTTGGACTGTAGCCCTATTCAGTGCCAGCAGGAAATCGGAGGGCCAGGTGGCTGTGAGGCACATCAGAAACCCTGCAGGAGACGAGGTAGGGATTCAGTATCACTTGGAGTAGATACTGAAGAAGAAAGCAGTTGCAGACAATGGAAGACTTGGGACTTTCCAGGGTATCCTGAGAATACTGTGCCTCTGAGCAGGAAAACCAGAGTCACCCTAGGTAAAGCCCCAGGGTCAGATGAGGGCAAGCAAGTCCTGCTCAGTGAATGTTCCATCCGGGCAGGAGACTGAGACTTACCCTCTCTGTGGCAACTTTTGTCAAAAGGCACAGTCTATTAAACAGAACTTTGGGGAGACACTGGGGCAACTTAGATAAGATCTCACTTCCCTTCTCTATGAGGAACAGCCCCAGACAAGTCGTTCTGGGGACCAGCCTCAAAATGTGAACTTGCTCAGACAGAACCCGCCCTGCACTGTGACAGGACCTTGCAAAGTACCATCGGCCTCGATATGGCCACCACAAGTATCAGCACTTGGACCCATGTAACGAAATGGCAGGAACTTGGGGATTTTCCCCAGGCAGCAAGGGAGACCGTGGCCCCATGACCCAGAATATGTTGAGAGGGGTCAGAATGGGCTCCCCAAAATGGCTACAGTCAAGGCTTACAGAAAAACGTAACTCTAGGGAGAAATTCTCCATGGCAGGCAAAGCAAAGGGTCCTCGGAACCGCAGTCCTAGGGCCCTGTGTTTGAGATTCTTGCTGTTCAGATATTCAGAATAGCAGTGTCAGTAGCACGCGAGAGCTCATTAGAAATCCAAATCCCAGGCCTCACCCCAGACCTACTGAACCAGAATCTGTCCCTTAAAACACACCCAGGCAATGTACCTGTACACCACATTCTGAGAAGACATTTTTGGCGTACTGCTCCCCAACCTTGGCTGTACCTTGGAATCACCTGGGAAACTTCAGGTTTTGACAGACCCTGTCAGAGCTCTCAGGTGATTCCAATCTGTAGTGGAATCTGAGAACCACTGCTCTAGAGGGTTCTGCTCTGGCCTCCTCCGGCTGCACCCCTGTGCTTGGGTGAGGGGTCCAAAGGCCAGTGGTGTGCTGATGAACAGGCTTTCCAGGAAACAAAATGAAAACAAAAAGAAAAATAAATGACCTGGGATATTCGAAAGTTGAAAGTTTGCCATTTCTCCTTGTGTACCTATTCCTACTCGACCACAGCTGAATTCGGGCTACGAGGGCGGCAGCAGGAGGACAGAGGTGGGGAGAGATGACTCAGCTCTCAGGCTCCTGTACCAGCCGGCACCCAGGCTTGGGGCCAGTGGGGTGTGTCCACAGTCAGCCTCTGCCCCATTCTGGGGACCGTAGAATTCCCTGATCCCGTGCAGGTCTTTTCTCCAAGGGGTTGGTGCAGAGTTTAAACAGGGGCCCCTCGGAGGGGCCGGCATTAGGAAGAGCATGGGAGGGGGTTGAGAGCAAGGGCTTCCGCCTCATCCCTGTAAGTGCAGGATTGAGCCTGCGGTCAGTCACGCACCATTTTGAATTTGCAGCTCTTTGCGGAGCTCTGCTGTGGTATGGCAACCCTCTGTTATGACCAAATTTTCCCCGGTCCTTAAGAGCGGGTTGAACTTGCCAGCCTGGGGCTCAGGTGTGTTTCGGGGAAGGAGGGAGAGAGACAGCACTCCTGCAATGGGCGAGCAGTGAGAGGGGAGAGAGGCCAGCAGATGCTGGCAAGGGCTTGAAGGAATCGGGAATTTAAGTGGGAATGAGCAGGAGAATATAACTCAACTCTGACTGCCCAGGAAGCCTTGGAAATGGTGGGGAGGCGCTGGACTTCCCACAGGATGTGGGAGATAGATTTACGTCACGGTGTTTGTTTGTTAAAGGAAAGATGATCTCGAAAAGTTTGGAGGACTTATGGCAGAGAGCTCAGGGCTGGAGTTAGACTGCATGAATTCAGATCGCAGCCCCATCACTCACCAGCCTTGTGGCTTTGGGCAAGTGGCCTAAGCTTCCACCATTCCCTACTCCATATCTTCCTAATGAACCTGGGGTGCACTGGAAGGCAGGGGATTGGCCAGATCTGTGGCAGGAAAGGGTTGAGGAGAGCAAAGGGCCTTGTGGCAATAACACTAGAAGGCTGGAGGAGTGGGATAGAACAGACAGCAGCCCTCTGTGAAAGGAGTTTCTTGGGAAGATGGTGCTCGAAAAGAAGGACACGTGGAACCAATGAAGGGAATTGATTAATGAAAAAAGGCTGAAGACACACGTCACCTCCTTCCCAGCTGTTGTTAGCACCAGGCTTCAGCCTCTCACCTAAATGTCAGGTAATACTTCTTTTGTTTTATTTATTTATTTTTAAAGATTTTATTTTTAAGTAATTGCTACACCCAAGGTGGGGCTCGAACTTACAATCCTGAAATCAAGAGTCACGTGCTGTACTGACTGAGCCAGCCAGGTGCCCTGGTAAGACTTCTTTTAAAAGATTCAAAGTGTGAGGGCTTGAGCTGCATCAGTGATAGAAATTAAGCTTCCTTGTCAGCTTCAGGTGCCAGTCAGCAGCAGGACCCCCTTTGCCTGTCTGTTTCCAGCTTAGAACTTTCACACGAGTAAAATTTCCTGACCTTATTGCTTTTAAGATGCAATCCTAAGGATATCTTTTTTACAGATATGATCACTACTTCAGTTTACTCTTACTTCTGTGTGCATTCTGCCAAGTAGGCAAAGCTTGCATGAGAAGAATCCATATTTTTTTCTCTGCCAGGAAGGTGTGATCACCAAGGCAGAAGCTTAGAGAGAGAAGACAATTCTGCTTTCAGATGGCCTGGAGGTGATGGAGTCCATCTGTCCCCAGACCAGAGTGCAGATCCGGGCAACCAAAAGCCCTCACCAGGTATGTGCTTCGACCTTTGGTTTTTCCTCAGCGGGGTCCTCACATATGGTCGGATGCTCTGATCTGTAGTAAATTCTCTGACATATAACACTCCCTTAGTCAGCCGGTAGCAGGAAAGTACATCTTAGTGCCACATAGGAATATTTGTAGTATCTGCTTTTTTGTTTTGTTTTGTTTTTCCCCTTCCAGTACTGACTGATAATTGATTCTGATTGAGTTATGCCTTTGTTTGAGAGTTCCTGTGTATAAGAGCGGCTAGTGTCTGCTGAGCACAATGCCAGATACTGCACACAGATCATTTAATCTCTTCATACTCCTCCCGCCGGCCTGCAGAGTATAGTCGTGTCATTCATTGTGTCGTCCGTGTCTGGCTGAGGAGGCAAGTGGGACTAAAGTCTACCCTCGCCCTTGCCCACCAAGGGCTGTGCTGAGGGAGAGGCTTCATCCCGGTGGAGCAAAACTTGTTCTTCACACAAAGACAGCAGCCAGAACTGCTACATTTGGAGCCTTGCTCACCTGTGAGAGAGATGTCTTACTACTCCTGTTACAGAGATTAAGAAACTAAGGGACAAAGAAGCTGACGAAACTTCCCGAAGGTCACACAACTGGCAGGTGGAGGAATAGGGACACAGACCAGACGCCCGACTCAGGACTCAGGCTCTTAACCTGGATGCTATTGGTATAATGTCTGTTCCACTCCCTGGGAATTCCCAGTCTTAGGTTGTGAGCGCCCAGAAGACAGGCTTTTGCATCCCAATGCCTGGCCTTTGAGTCTACACAACCTGCCAGGTTAATGTGTACATGAAGTGACCTCTCGACACTAAAGGCGTGAAAGCTCAGATTCTCTGCACAGAGATCTCTGACTACGGCACCCGGTGGCTTGAGACTAGAATTTCATGATATGACAGGAAGAGAAGAGGCACTGAGAACTGTCAGGCAAAGGATGCCCCAAGCAAATCAACCAACTAGATTCTCTTGAGGGCACACACAGTTCTGAGGCCAAGCAGGACTGCGATCTGGCGGTCAGGAGACCGAGCCTGCTTGAAGGGGAGGGTTTAACATGAAGTGTCCACCTACCTGCTTCGTATCCACACTTCACACCGTGGTCGAGCCCTGAAAGATCAGTGTGCCAGAAAAGAGATCTCCCTTCTAACCGTGTGACTCAGGTTTCCCCCGTTTACTGCATTTCCCTGGGTTCGCATTGCCCTGCCTGCCGCCACCACCCTTCCAGATCCTTCCCGCCCTCTCCCTGATGCCTGAAATTCCTTTAATATGGAACAAAGGCTTTCATTTCATACAGGGTGATGAGGCTTAAAATGCAAGCACCCCTCAGAGAGGTGGCATACTGATTTAAATTCACACCATGTAACTTAGGTATAAACGAGTGCTCGGGTTTTTTTCCTGAGAGCACCTTTTGATGAGGGGAAGGCAGCGGAGAGAATAAGGACACTAGGAAAGGCAGCATTAAGAGGATGGTGGTCTAGAGAAAGAAAAGGGCACAGAGAGATGAATCCGTGTGGCTTCGGCATATATACGTGTGGTATCCTTGGCCTCCCAGTGGGTACCAGGCAGCTCGGTGGAGGGGTGGGCAGGGTGGCCTTTCTCAAGAGTCCACTCTGCTTTGAAACTCAGCTGTGTGGCCCTCACAAGCTACTTAACTTCTCTGCACCTTGCTTTCCTTGCCTGGAAAATGAGGTGAACGAAACCTATTGTGCAGGGCTGCTTTGGGGATTTCTATTTTATTTTACTTTCCATTTTACTGTGGTGACATGCACATAAGATTTGCCGTCTTAGCCATTTTTAAGTGTAAAATTCCGTGGCACTTAGTATATTCACTTCGGTGCAACCATCCCCACTGTCCCTCTCCAGAATTCTTTCATCTTGCAAAGCCAAAAGTCTGTATGCATGAAACAATGACTCCCCTTGCCTCCTTCTGCTTAGCCCCTAGCCACCACCGTTCCAATTTCTGTCCCTGTGGATCTGACTATTCTAGGTAGCTTGTACAAGTTGAATTATGTAGTATTTGTTCTTTTCTTTTTTTTTTTAAGATTTTATTTATTCATTTGACAGAGAGATCACAAGTAGGCAGAGAAGCAGGCAGAGAGAGAAGAGGAAGCAGGCTCCCCACTGAGCAGAGAGCCCGATATGGGGCTCCATCCCAGGACCCTGAGATCATGACCTGAGCCGAAGGCAGAGGCTTAACCCACTGAGCCACCCAGGTGCCCCTATTTGTTCTTTTCTGACTGGTTGATGTCACATACCATGATGTCTTCCAGGTACAGCTATACTGTAGCATGTGTCAGAATTTCCTCTGTTTTTAAGGCTGAACAGTATTCTGTTGTATGGATAGATCCCACTTTGCTTATCCACTCATCCACAGACTGTTGTGTTGTTTCCACCTTTGGGGTATTGTGAATAATGCTATTATGAACATAGAGGTACAAATATCTCTTGGAGACCCTGTTTTTAATTCTTTTGGGTATTAAAAAAAATTCTTTGGGGTATACCCAGAAATGGAATTGCTAGATCATATGGCAATTTTTTTTTTTTTTTGAAGAACCGCCATATTGTTTTCCCACAGGGGCCACACCACTTAACATTTCCCACCAACAGTGTACAGGTGCTCCCTTTGCCTCACATCCTCACCAGCACTTGATTTCTCTTCTTCTCCTCCTCCTCACCTTTCTCCTTTTTGTAACCAACCTAATTATTAAATACCTTACACAGTTTCTACACAGTTTCTGAAAGACATAAAAGAACACGTTGAGAATCTCACTTTGCATGCCTAGCACCTAGTTTATGTCTGGAGAAAGGCGAGCACTCACTAAAGGTTTGGTGACTAGAATACCCAGAAGAACAGGGCTGGGGGCCTGGGTGGTGCTTCTCGTCCTGCCGTTGTCCCTTCAGCCATGCCACAGAGCTGTAAGCCCACAGTATGTAAGCACAGCAGACCCACTGAACAAGGGCCATCCTTGGGGAAACTCCTTCTGGTGTGCCCTAGTTTCACTCTGCCCTTTCAGCATTTGAAATCATACCATTTAAAAATGGAAACTCAAGGCTTGTCCAAGGAATGAGTCTTTCCGTTTTTCTTTTTTTTTCATGAATTAATACTGTAGAGTGGAGAGTTTCTGAACATCAGGTCCAAATGGCTTTGTTTGGTTTGGTTTACAGAAGTGGGAAGAGCTGACTTTCATCTAATGATGTCTTTTGCAAGAAGCTGGTGGGCTTCTTGAAGCTGGCAAACACAAACCCTCCCCTCCTAGGGGGAGGACTGACCCACATCTTGGCTAGTCTAGTTATTGCATCTGCAGCCGCCAGGCCCGTATACACACGGCACCATATGACCGACAGTCTCAGTGCCACTCTTTTAGTGTCTACATCTTCTTTTTTCTTCTTGAGTGCTGTCAAGAGTTGTGCAAAGGAAGCAAGTTACCTGTGTGCACCCCAGCATGTAAGAAGGACAGAACACAACACAACAAGAAGGGACAAGAAGTAACATTCCCCCAGAGGGGAGACAGTTCTGGAATCCCTTTCCATGGACTATCTGTGTAAATCCAGAGAAGTTACTCAATGTCTCTGAGCCTTGGATTCCCCGAAGGCCAAGTGGGAACGACAGTAAATGGCTTTCTCAGGACCGCTGGAGGGTTAAATGTGCTGACATGTAGCATATGGTGGGTTCCTGGTGAAGTGTCCCTCTCCTGTGATGGCAGCTAAAAGGGTATATGCATTGGTCTGAAAACACCAGTGGAGACTCCTGGGGGACAGACGTGCTCATTTCCCAGGCTCCCTGACGCTTTCCCTGCGTCTGCATTTCCCTGTAGCTGCCCACAACACATTCAGGCAGGACTCTCTACTGTTCTAAACAGTTTACATCCTCAGGCTGCTTTTCAGCACGGGCCCCCGCAAAGGCCCCAGGTAGGAACTATGAACCTATTCCTCCAGGTGCCTGCCCTTCTGTTCAGGATAAACGGAGACAGGAGGAAGGCCCAGCTAACAGCAGTTAAAAGCAGCACTTTAGCACCTGGTTATCTTCCTACACGGCCCTCAGGCCTCCCATCTGGGGAAAGAGCTGGGAAGAGAAATGGAAAAGAAAATTCTCCCTGTTCTTCCTGATGGGTTGTATTCCAAAGGTAGTACTTGACAGAAGCATCTTCCAGGCTTTCCCCAAGCCATTTAAGGGATGGAAGAGAAATGAAAATGGTTTTCACAACGCCCCTTTTCTTTGCTCTCCTTGTTTCCTCCCCTTGACATTCTTTTCTTCTCTGTTCTCCAAGTATCCTGGGACTAGCTGCCGCACAGAGAATACTATTTTTCCCTAAGCTAAAAAAAATAATTTTTATAATTTTGAGGCAGAAAGTTCAAGGCCACAGTAATAAATACTATTTTTTAAAAAAATAGGCTTCTGGAAAAAAAGACTCAAACAGCCCTTATGTGTAAATAGTATGAAAGTCCTCCGTTCTCATTCGTTCCCCTCAATCTCATCCCCTGGATGTGACAACCACTTCACAGTCTGCATGCATTTTTCCAGACACTTATAATTTCTTCATTTGACATGGAATGATTGTCAGTGTGTCAGACGCCAAGGAAAAGTGAAAAAACATAAATCTATATATGTATGTCCATGTGTTTATCTGGTATATATAGTGGCAAAAATGAGATCATGTGTCTCAATAAATAATATCCCAGAGCCACTTTTCCATGTTAGAATATAGAAATACATACATACATATTTATGATTTTTCACAGCTGCATAGTATTCCATTTTAAGGCTATACCCAAACATCTACAACATGTATATTTTATTTGAAAAACAAGCCGTTTATCCTCTGCTTGCAGAATGCAGAGGAACCCACTTCATGGGACCTACTGGAGCAGAACCTGGCAGTCTGGGTGGGGATGCTGCAGGGTCTGTCCCCTGCACAAGGGTGGAGAGATGGCTAGCTGTGCGGGCTGAGCCTTGGGCCTCTTCAATGAGTAGGGAAGGCCAGCACCTGCGGCACAATGTGCCTGCCCAGGCATCTCGCTGTGGTGCCCAGCCAGCCAGTGCCCTCACTGACTTCACACCCACATCCCTCTGATTCCACAGCTCTAGCGGCCATAGCTCCCATCACATTCTGCTGCCCCTGTCATCCTGTGTCCAGCGTCTACTTTGACCATAATTTCTGTAGGCTACTGATTAAATTAGGAGAAGGAAGGAGAAGAAATAAACTTGAGGTCATGAAAAATGCAGCCAGGGGAGGACAGGGTGTATGTTGCATGTGTGCAAGTGTGTGCATGTGCACATGCCTGTGTGTGTCTTTTCTTAAAAGGAGTCACTTTTTCGTGCCTGTTGATGGGCAGGGTGTGCACGCTCGCGTGGGGTGCGCAGGGAGTCCTCCCTCCGTGGTGAAGGGCAGCAAATGCTGATATTTTAAGCAGCTGCAAATAGTTAAGAAGCTCTTTGCCTCATACTCCACCCAGCTATCTGCCCCCAGTCTCCTCTGGAGCTGCCAATGAATAGCTAATCTTAACACCCAAGTTCAATCCGCCCCCCCCCCCCCACCAACCCCAGGCACCCTCTCCGGCTAAGGCTAGGGCACTGAGGGGAGCACGGAGATCCGGGTCAGTGTGGACATTCCTCTGCAGTTACTTAGCTGGGTGGTGGAAACAAAAATGCACCCTAATTGGTCAGTCAGTGGCCTTTTCTAGGGAATGAAGGAGGTTTCTGTTTTAAGAAATAAAGTGACTTCTCGGCTGTTGATTCACTGCCCACAGGGAGATTTTTCAGCAGAGGCTTCCTAGACTCTGCAGAAATTTGCATACAACTTCCACTTCCTGCTTCAGAGCCTGTTCTGCTACTTACCTGGGCCTGGAGAGGGAGGAGGGAGGCGGGAGCCAGCCAAGGTGGAGTGTGAGAAGGAGAGAACCCGACCACCCTGCCCGCTGGTCTGTCTGTCTTTGGTGGTGCTAAGGTAAGTTGTTCAGAGCGGTCGCCTGCCCGGCCTTACTTTTTAGCTGCTGACCCATTTTCCCAAACACCGTTTTCTTCGTTACTGAAACGTTCTACCTTCCTTTCCCCCCACCTTCCACTCCCCACCTTTAACTTGTTCATGTACCGACTTGGGCTGAGAAAATGACACTTAAGTTTCTGGTGACTAGAAAGTGCTGGTGGTTTAATATTTCAAACGGGCGAGCTGAGCGAGATTAACTCTTTGAGCAAAAGGACGGTGCGCACACGGGTGTGTTTTTCTTCGGAGCTGCTTGGGAACCATTTGTTTGAGTACTTAGTGTCCCCAAAAGTTTCGGTTAAGGATCCAGCCCCACTTCTCCAAGGAGGGAGCTGGGGACGGCAAAAATTAAGTAATTGGCTTCCAGCCCCAGGACACGTCAGTGGCAAAGATGGAAGGAAAACTCCCAGTTTTCTTGATCCTTGTCTCATGCAGAGAAAAGATCAAGCCCACATTCTTGGGCCAGGAAGTTCAGCTCTGCTCTGTGCTGGCTCCCCCTACAGCCCCTCCCACCCTCCCAAGCTGCGGGGACATTTACTGGCAATGAAAACGGGGAGAAATGCTATTACTTGATCTCACATCTAATCAAGCTTCATGTGACTTTCAAGTTCAAGATGAGTTCTTAGAATAGGGGATTTTTTTTAATGGATGGCGGGGCGGGGTGGGGGGAGACCAAATAACTAATAAAAAAGAGGACAAGAGACTTGGTTTCAAGTCCTTACTCCACTCCTTGCTGGCTCTGTGACTTAGGCAATTCACTTTGGTTTCTCTAGGCCTGGATTCCTTCATCAACAAAATGTGTGTGGGGGATGAACTAACATGATTTTGTCTAAATTCCCTTCTAACAAAATAATGGGAATCCCACGGGGTAGCCATACTGGGTGGTCTTGGAAGATTTGCTTTGTTTGCTGACTATTCAAATATATTAATTTTACCTCCTGCTACTAGATGGTTAGTTCCTTGAGGAAAGGGGTTTTGTTTCTTAATCCTTTTCTACCCCCTAGCACCCTGTATGGGTATCAAACGCTTCATAGGTGCCCAAGCTCTTTCCATATAAACTGCTTTTGATTTCTGTTTCATCACTTGCTCTCAACGCACAAGGTAAAAGCAGCTTTCAGGGCCAGAGACTGGGGGTGGCTGCGAGGCCACGTGGCTCTGTGTGAGGGCTGCCCGGAATTTAGGCGTTTTTATCGGCTCTTGCTACATAAAACAGGGGGTTTCTTGAATTAGTTAATGTCCCATTTGGGTTCCCCAGGAAGAACTGTCCTGTGAACTTGCCCACAGAGTCAAGGCAGGCCAGACCAGCCTGGCTCCAAGAGGCTGTGTTATGGACTTAGATGGAGCTGAAAACCACTGCTGGGCTAGACCAATTACTGTGTGATGAGGTGGGGGTAGGGGGTGCAGGGGCTTTAATGGGAGGTGAAAGGAAGCCATGCAGCACATCCTGATACCATGTAAGGGTGATGACTGTGATTGGCCCACACAGAATCCTTAACCTTTTCCAAACCACTACTTTATTATTATTGCTGTTATTGTTGTTGTTGTTGTTATTATTTCTTTTGGGCAGTTATTTTTTGTCAGTGCAGCTCCAGCAGGCCCTGGCTGACTGAGATGGGCTGACTCAGGGCTTTTAAGTATTGCCAAACTCTTTTTTCTGTGGAAAGGCCGTGGTATAGTCACTGTCACGTTCTTAGATGGCTTTCTCCCCCCACCCCAGCATGGGAGGACAGAAATGTCACAGTGTTTCAACTGTGATGAGTTACCCATTAAATTTTCAAATAACGAAGCACCATCATCTGAAAGGAGGCTCACTGGTCCCGGCTGCCAACCTAGCTTTTACCCAGAAAGACCACCCACAGTCATTCTTAATCTGGTGTTGTGGCTCCAAGTCATTTCATGATGAAGGTCATGAAACGGTGCGGTGAGGGCTCTTGGCGCTGTGTGGGGTGGGCTGACTAGGAGTGAAGCGAGGGCAATGAACCAACATGTCGGGGAGAAGATTCCTAACTGGGACATTCCCACTTCTGCAGGGTGCAAAGACAGAAAATGTTTAAGCCTGCTTCTCCCAGAATTAAAGAGTTAGTGACTTTCAAATGCTCTGAAAATAGGAAGAGAAAGCAGTCATATTTGCCGGCATTCTTTAACAAGCATTCAGAAAGGCAGATTATGTGGGTAATTTGTCTAAATGAAATCTGTTTTACACAGCACAGAATTGAAAGCTCAGAAATACCCTGAATTCCACCATTTTTCTATGGCAGGCGATTTTAGATAAGCCCATAAAAACATGTAAGAATTGCAGGCAACTGTTTGGAGGTGGGGGGAGAGGAAAAGGCACAGATGAGGCCCGTTAAACTTTAAATTCCTTTCAGATCCAGTGAAATGACCCCTAATGTTTAATCAGATTTCCTTATCAAAACAATCCTGCTGTCCTTCTGTGAGAAGGCATCAGAGGATTGGAATCAAGAAGCTCTCCCCCTGGGCCTCTCCGGTTTCTTAGTGCGTTGTCACCAAGATATTTTTAGTTCGTGAAACCCCAGCTGTCCCTACCACCCCCCCCCAACATTCTTCGTGTCCTGTCACCCGCAGGCCTTTGCTAGCCCACATGTGCTCCAATACCTGGCAGCAAGCGTCGCTCTGCGCGTGCGTGTGGGGGCGCGTGCGTGTGGGGGCGCGTGCGTACACGCATGTATAGACACGAGCGGGCGCGGGGCCGTACTGTGAGTTGTAAACGGGCTGAGGAGGTGGGGCACCTTTCGTCTGCCGGGTGACCCCATAGAGCTGTGCCAGTTTGGCTTGGGTCCCTGATGAGGCCCCTAAAATGGAGCCATTTCGGGGGTGATGGAACTGCCGGGGCGTCCCCCAGCCCGCGTGTCCCCCTTCCTTCCACCCTGAAGACCGACGCTGGCTGGGGTCTTGGCAGGTCCCTCAGTGATGAGAGGAACTTGGCCCTTTTCTGCCTCATTGATTTCCTGCGCTGGGGGGTTCCAGTGTTTTTCCTTCTTCCCCTCCCAGGGTCACTGGGGCTCCCTCCCATTTCTGATCCGTGTTCTCCTCCGAGCTGCCTGCCTAGGCTCTTCCCGTTCATTAGCTGACCCTGAACACTCTTGCCTTTCACCTGTATTCATTCTTTCCCTTCCCTTGAAGCTACCCCTTCTAATACCCAGTAATGCATAAAAATCACAACTTAAATAAATCTCTCACCTACACCAATAAAGGGCACATTTTTAAAAATGCCCTTCAAGGTTTCCCCACTTTCCTTGTTGTCTCTCCTCTTCCATTCTCCTTTCTTGCTTAATATCCCCTCTTCTTTCTCTCCTGATTTTTCCTTTCTGCCCCTTCTCCTTCACCTTGGGGCTTGGACTGAAATTAAGAATCACGGATATGTGCTCAGAGAAACCTTATCTGAAACAAAACGAACAAAAACCTGGGCTGGTTTGAGGCTGTTCTCCAAATGTTTATGCCCAGCTCACTAGAGAGCAGAATCAGTCTGTTCCCATTAGTCCGTGGTCTCCTTGCTTAGCAGCTCAGAGGAGCTCCAGAGCAAACTTCAAAATCAGGTCAAGTCATGCTGTGCTGCCTTAAGCCTGATGGGAGTCGTACTGTGCAGGGGATGAAAAGGGGCCAGTAAATGCTCCCTTGTCTCCTGGGCTCACCACTGCTTCCAATCCTCTGGCAAACCAAATGGAAGAACTTCTCTGTCTGGGAAATTCTGCAAGTAAACTTGGAAGTATTTATTCACTGGAATTTGAACGGGAGCCAAACAGTTCACTCAAAACCAGCTTCCAATGAGCAAACCGACATTGTGAAAGTTTGCATGCATTTGGGCAGTAAACAAAGAACATTAATGAGTTTAAAGATTTTTTTTTTAATTTTTTTTTTAATTTTTATTTATTTGTTATAGAGAGAGAGAGAGCAAGCACAGGCAGACAGAGAGGCAGGCAGAGACAGAGGCAGAGGGAGAAGCAGGCTCCCTGCCGAGCAAGGAGCCTGATGTGGGACTCGATCCCAGGACGCTGGGATCATGACCTGAGCCGAAGGCAGCCACTTAACCAACTGAGCCACCCAGGCATCCCAGATTTTTTTTTTAATGCGTGACTTTTAGACTTTTAATTTATTTAAAAAAAAAAAAATTCCTCCCTGAGGAATGAAGTAAGACCTTGAGACTCTGTAATTGAAAGTATCTGATCCAAATTGGATCTGAGGATCTTTCTAGCTGTAAATTTATATATTTATTTATTCTGTCCACTTGAAATATTCATGTTATGTGTCTCTAGGACTCTTCAGGCCCATTGTTGACCCAAAGAATTCTTTAAAAAAAAAAAAAAATCCAAGCAGTTGGTGAAGAACAAGCCTTGATTACTTAGGAGCTGGTAATGTGGTTTATTAATTACTCAGGCTGCTCACTTCTGCCCTTCCTCTGTTTCTTGCTCTGCTATTTGTCTTCTTCCAGGGATATAACACCTTCATTAAATCCTATCCGTCCTTGCCTCAGAGGCGTCCCCTGGAAGATAGCCCCTCTCTAGATGCATCACCATTTATCATCACCCTTTGTTTGTGCTCTGTCAACCAGTTTTCAATTTATTTTGAATTCAGTTTATGATTAAAATTTAATGAGATCCAATCAAGTGCTTTTCTCAAATCAAGATGCCTCTGCAGTCTCATCCATGTCCTCTATTGTAATGGCATGAAGGAAAGCCACCACAGGTTTCCCGCCGGGTAATCCTTTATAAAACACAGGTGGCCTGTATCCACGCCTCCTTAGCTTCAAGGTGAATGGTTCCAAAACATATTAATTCTAGAAACTTCCAGGGGTTACTCAGCTCCTTCAAGCCCCTTCCTCCTTCCTCCATTTAGTGGAGGAACAATAGCTGTACAAGTCAGGGCTCCCAACCAACATATTATTAAGTACATGGGTTCTGGTGCTGAACTGCTTGGATTTGAATCCTGTCTGTGCTGCTTACTGATAAGGTGATCTTGGGAAAGTTACTTAACTTCCCTGTGCCTCAGTTGCCCCATCTGTTAGATGAGATTGACAATAGTACTGACCAAATAGGGTAGCTGTGAGGATGAAATAAGTTAATATATGTAAAGCACTTGGAGCAATATTTGACATGTAGTAAATGTACAATGAACACCAACAATTACTACTAATAAAGGGGAAGATTTCTTTCTTTCTTCCCTGTTTTTTTTTTTTAGAAATAACATGCAAGTGGGGGGTAGGGGAACAGAGGAAGAGCATCTTAAGCAGGCTTCATGCCCAGCGCGAGTCCCATGGGGGACTCAACCTCATGACCCTAAGATCATGACCTGAGCCAAGAGTCGGACACTTACCCAACTGAGCCACCCAGGAGCCCTAAGGTTTCTTTATATTTTGACTTGTCAGTGTAGTCTGTATCAAAGGTTGGTAAACTATAACCCTTAGGCCAAATGTGGCCCATGGTCTGTTTTTACTATAGCATGTTGCTAAGAATAGTTTTTATATTTTTATTTTTATTTATATGTTTATTTTAAGATTTTATCTATTTTTTTGACAGAGATCACAAGAGATCACAGAGAGAGAGGCAGGCGAGGGGAGGCGGGGGGCGGGGGGTGAGCGGAACAGGCTCCTGTCGAGCAGAGAGCCGGATGCAGGGCTTAATTTCAGGACCCTGAGATCATGACCTGAGCCAAAGGCAGAGGCTCAACCCACTGAGCTACCCAGGCACCCCTGGTTTTTATATTTTTAAAGTGCTGTTTAAAAACATTTTAAAAAGCAGAGTAGGAGACAGAGACCATATGTGGTCCATAAAGCATGAACTATTTACTATCTGGACCTTTACAGAAAAAGTTTGCCAAGCCTCTGATCTATGTGGTTTAATGGAAAGAGCCAAGAGATCTGTAGGTTAGATTCGGCTGTGACTTTGGGAAAGCTACTTAATGTATCTAAGCCTCTGTGAAATAGGAATGCAAAAGTGTTAGCATGGACCTATTCTGTGGCCCAGCTTGTTTTTGTTTTTAAAGATTTTATTTATTTCAGAGAGAGAGTGAGAGAGAACATGAGAGGGGAGAAGGTCAGAGGGAGAAGCAGACTCTCCGTGGAGCTGGGAGCCCGATGCGGGACTCAATCCCGGGACTCCGGGATCATGACCTGAGCTGAAGGCAGTTGCTTAACCAACTGAGCCACCCAGGCGCCCCCCAGCTTGTTTTAAGACAAGAGACAATGTGTACTGAATGTGCCAGTAACACACGTTGGCTAAAAAGATACAGTCTCCGTTCATTAGGTTCATATAATAGCATTAACATTCAGGTATAAAACCAGTAAACATAGTATAGGAGAAAGTTCTAAAACCAGGTGGCTTGTAAAAATAATAAGATGATGGGGCACCTTAAGTCAGTTAAGTGTCTGTCTGCCTTCAGCTTAGGGCATGATCTCTGTCCTGGGATAGAACCCCAAGTTGGGCTCCTTGCTCGGCTGGGAGTCTGCTTCTCCCATTCCCTCTGTCCCTCCCCTCCACTCATGCCCTCTCTGTCTCAAATAAGTAAATAAAATCCTTAAAAAAATAATAACAGGGGCGCCTGGGTGGCTCAGTGGGTTAAGCCTCTACCTTCAGCTCGGGTCGTGATCTCAGGGTCCTGGGATCAAACCCCACATTGGGCTCTCTGCTCAGCAGGGAGCCTGCTTCCCCCTCTCCATCTGCCTTCTGTTCTGCCTCCTTGTGTTCTCTCTCTCTCTCTCTCTGTCAAATAAATAAAATATTTTTTAAAAATGTAAAAAAATAATAACAGTGGGGCACTTGGGTGGCTCAGTGGGTTAAGCCTCTGCCTTCAGCTCAGGTCATGGTCTCAGGGTCCTGGGATCGAGCCCCGAATCAGGCTCTCTGCTCAGCAGGGAGCCTGCTTCCCCCCTCTCTCTGCCTGCCTCTCTGCCAATGTGGGCTCTCTCTCTCTCTGTCAAATTAAAAAAAAAAAAAAAAATAACAAGATGGGTTTGTTTTTTGAAAGCTTGATATGGGCCAGGCCCTATAGTCAACATTTTTTTAAAAAGAGTTATCTATCTATCTATCTATCTATTTATTTGAAAGAGAGCAAGTGTGAATGGGGGAAGGGGCAGAAAACAATCTCAAGTGGACTCCCCTCTGAGCAGAGCCCGTTGCGGGGCCCAGTCTCATGACCCTGAGATCATGACTGGAGCCGAAACCAAGGTTGGATGCTTAACTGACTGAGCTACCCAGTTCAGCCTTTTACAGCCCCTAGAGTCAGCATTTTACTTATATCTTCTTTCATCCCCACAGTATACCTGTAAGGCAAATGTTACTTCCCCCATTTTACAGCCCAGAAAAATGAGGCCCAGAGAAGTAAAGTCATTTTCTCAAGGTCACACATCTCATCATGCAGCTGGCAGAGAAGGAATGAAAACATAGGGAGTTTGAATCTAGAGCCTGTGCATTTCAATACTGTGGATTTTCCCACTTCCTAGAATTGTGTGTTGATTTAGGGTAAGCCCATCTGGAAAGCAGAAGCCGCAGTTAACTGTGGGTGTGGACATTGGACCCCTTCATGTGTGCTCTGACAGAGACCTGTCTGCCACACAGGCTGGGGTCGGGTGTAATGGACACGCACAAAGGGAGGCAGGGATGATGGAAGGAAAAGAAGCTTTCTGAGGAAATACGAGATCAGAAAAATAGTGTTGTGAAGGCTCCATAGGCTTTGTTTCAAGAAACAAAGAATTCAAGGCAGGCGGTGCTGGAGGAGAAAAAGTTTGCTGGGAACAGATAGGAGCAGAGCTGGAGGCCACTCCAGGGAGTTGACTGAGAGCGGGGGGAGTGGCTGGGGGATTCTGCGACTGGGACACCAGGGAGCCTTGTCATATAGGACATCAGCACTGCGGGCACCTGGATAAGATCTAAGCTACAAAATCAGGCTCCTCGAGGTAGAGTGGATATGCTCAGAGAAAGGTTTCAGGCTGGAGGAGACAGTGAGGCCGCCCAAAACGAGAGACTTGGTCAGAGAAACACGGACAGGTTTGAGGCAAGGTGTGGTCAGAATCCAAGAGCTAGAACCACAGCTCCCGGTCCAAAGGGCAATGAGATTGAAGAGAAGGAGAGTTAGCGTCTCTTGGGTCAACTCAGTGAGTAAGAACCAGACTTCCAAGCACGCACAACTGGTTCTGCCTAGTCGTGTGAGCTGCAGTCTAGCCCTCTGTTCCCGGCTTGTGCCAACCCATTCCCACCCCAGGCAGATGTTCTCACCCTGTGCTGAATGCTCCTTTGTATTTTAAGGGACATGTTCTTTCCCTGGAGTGGTTTCAGGAACTCGCCTCCCTCCTTCACACTGGTTCTTAATCTTCGTGAACATCAGAAGCATTCTGGAGCTATTCCTTTTCCTTTTTTTTTTTTTTTCAAGCTTTTATGTAGATATAGAAGGTATAAAATGCTCCAGAAATCAAGTCTCCCGCCTGTCCCTGTTCTCTCAGCCATCCTGTTCCCTTTCCAGAGGCCGCTGCTGTTGGGAATTCCTGACGAGACGGCATGTGCATACCCAATCTTAGGTTCTACAAAGAGCCACATACTCCACACGCTCTCTGCCCCGTTACATTTCTCCCTTCACAGATAAATCTTGGAGACAGTTCTCCTCAGTTCACACAGCACTTCCTCAGTCTTTTTTAAAAAGACACAGAGAAGTCATCCTTGGCCGGACTACAGTTTTTTAAAAAATTAGAACCTTTCTGGACATGCGGGTTGTTTCTAGCCTTTGCCATTACAAATAAGGCTGCCTTGCCCATCTTCAGAGCCTCTTCGTGTCACACAGTGTGCCCATATCCCTGCAGAGGAGATTCTTAGAAGTGAAATGAAGGTCCAAGGGCAGGAGCTTTAGCAATTCTGACAGTTCTTGCCAAATCGCACGGATGACATTCCCTTGGTAAAGAATGAGATAACCTGTTTACCTGTGGCACTTAAACAAAATTACACAGGAGCCCCGACCTCCCCTCAGAATCTCTAGGTGGGGGGCCTGAGCACCTGTATTGTGAGCCCCAAAAGAGGGGTTCTGAGCCAGAGACTCTCTTGAGTTGAGTTCCCTCAGCCTCCAGCCCCTCACTTCCCCCAGGAATTTGGCCCGAGGTGAGGTAGACAGGGCCAATGCCCTCTAGGCCTGACAGGCCCAAGCTTGCTCCAGGCTTCCTGAGCTGGGCAGGATGTTGGGGATCCACAGACTGTCCAGGACACTGCCAGCACTGGGGCTCACAGGGTCCTGGCTGGCAGCCCTTCTGGTCCTCTGTGGAGCCAGAGCCTTCTCCTCTAGGCCAATGGTAGGAAACAGGGTTTTTCTACTTCCCTCCAGGTACCACCCCTGGTTAGGGACTAGAGCACAGGCCATACCAGCATTATAACCGTGTGGGCGTCATGTGGAGAACCCTTGCAGTGAAACAGGGGAAAAGGAAATATTAGGAGTGGTGAGATATTGACTGATATTTTAAAATGCATAGAATTTTTACTATATTGACATTAAAGACCAAAAATAAAAGTGCCGTTTCCAACAACCCACTCATCTGCCCATGGCCTTCTGATGTGCCATTCGTGTGTAGTTGTTCTCTGTGACACCTTGGGGGTGGGGAGGATGGCAGGGTTGGTCCTGCCAGTTCTGGTTAGGGGTCTAGGGCTGGGAGGGTCCTCGCATGGGAGCTATAGACGTGCCCACTCTCTATAGTTTGGGTGAAGATCTCAGGATGCATGAACAGACCAGCTCCCTGTCTGGAACAGAATAGCAGGATGTTCTTATTATACTGGGTAGTAGAATCACCTTTATTCTGCAAGCAAGGGTCACGGTCAACTCTGCCCATGACCTCTGAGACATGGTCCAGACTCACCTTGGGGACCTGACACTCAGTGAGCATTTAATAAATATTTGAGAAGAAGCAAGGAAGGAAGGGGGGAAAGGTGCCCAGGTGGTATAATTTTTCTTAAGATTTTATTTATTTATTTGAGAGAGAGAGAAAACACCAGCAGAGGGACTGGCAGAGAGAGAGGGAGAAGCAGACTCCCCACTGAGCAGGGATCGCAGCAACATTAGGTTCCATCCCAAGACTCTGGGATCGTGACCTGAACTGAAGGCAGACACTTAACTGAGCCACACAGGCACCCCTACATGTGGTGTAATTTTAAGAACTGAGTACTTGGCCCACAAATGCTTCTTGCTACCCACCATGGAGCCTGACGTTCTCACTGTCAGTGATCCTTCCAGCTACACAGATCTGTACCCTCTCCAAAACAGGAACTGATCATTTATTCATTCAGCAAATATTTGTGTGTGCCAGGTACAGCTCTAGGTGGTGAGAATAGAGCCATGAGACCAATTGTCAAAAATCGCACCCTCGTGAAGTTTAAATTCTGGGGGAGGAGAGAAACAATAAACAAATAAGGAGTGTATTAGATATTTGTATTTATAATATGCATTTTATAGAATGTAAGGTGTTGCTAATTGCTGGAGAGGATGGTGAAGCAGGGAAGAGAGACAGGGAGTGAGAAGGGTATGTAACGATTTTAGAGAGGGTGACCAGGGCACCTCACTGAGAAAGTGGCAGCTGAGTAAAAAGACCTGAAGAAGAAAGGAAGCAAACCATGTAGATATGTGGGGGAAGAATGTTCAGAGAAAAAGGAAAGGTAAGTGCAAAAGCCCTGAGGTAGGGCCTTTGACTTCCTTTTATAAGATTTTACTTATTTGACAGAGAAATCACAAGTAGGCAGAGAGGCAGGTAAAGGGGGAGGGGGAAGCAGGCTCCCCGCTGAGCAGAGAGCCCGATGCAGGTAACCTGAGCCAAAGGCAGAGGCTTAACCCACTGAGTCACCCAGGCACCCCAGGCCTTTGATTTCCTACATTAGTTTTCTCTCTTGATCTGGATCACAAGCAACATGAAGGTAGGAATAATGCTTCTTAAGTCCTTAGAAATACATTTGATTATCATTCCCTGTATACCCTTTTATACTCTTGAATTTTATATCACTTGTAGGTATTACTTATCATTAAAAAATGTTTATATCAGCTCATACATCGGAAGCAGGATATACGGCACAGAGTTGGACACATAATAGGGTTCAGTAGTTATTTTCTGCTTGAATACTTGGGAGTGACACGTATAAAACATCTGGGTTGTTCTGTCTTCTACGGATTACCAATCCCATAGCTTTCCTTGGAGGCTGTTCATCACCGTGGCATCCGCACTGTCATCCGAGCGGCTACTTGTTCCTTTTCAGTCCAGTTTAACTGTAGAATCCCCGCTGCAAGATAGACCTTAAGCTTTTGGTTATGTGAGGTGACCCCACTTGTCTGCTTTCTCATTAGCTTCCACCATGCCCCTGAGGGATCCTCGGCTGGAAGAGAATTTGCAACTTTTTAGGGAAATACTTGTATTTAAAAACCCAGGGAAAATGTCAACAGTGGCCTCTGAAGTGTGGGCAATGAAAGTGAATCTCAGAACAAGAAACAGTCAACAGAATGCAGTCCTTTTGCCAGTTGACTCCCTTGGTGCATCTCTCTGCCCTCTCATTCAGCTGTGGGCCCACAGATGCTCACAAGACATGACACTGGCCTTGGCCAGCCCCTCAGAAAATGCTTTTGTTTCCTGACCAGTTGAAGAGCATGTTGTATGGCCTATCCAATTTCATAGCTATAGACAAAATGTAGGAAAGGAAGGAAAACAGTGGTAAGCCTTCAAAAATAATTATTTGGTATTTCAGCTATTTGCTGAAATATTTGTGTTTGCGGCAGGCTCCTGTTGTCTAGGTGGTGGCCACCCACCACCTAGACAGCTGCTTAGAAGGGAGCGGGCAGGAGAAGGGGGAGCCTGAGGCAGGGAGGGAGGGCCAGCCAGGAATTAGAAACTAAAGAGTTTTCTTTTGTGCCAGAAAACAGTATAAAGGTTGTTTGCAGCAGATAGGTAAGTTTGTCACCATGCGAGGGGAAGAGAAGTGTTAGTGTTTGCCTGGCAGAGAGCGGGGAGAGGCAGTTGGGGGGGGGGATCTGCCTACAGGCGGTGAAGATAAATTTGGGAGGAAATTGCTGGTCCCCCCTCTGCTCAGAGGGGAGCATCTTGCTGTCAGGTTGCCATTGAGTTGGGTACAGGGCTCAAGAGAAGGTGAGTTCATGTTTTTCAAAACTTGTCTTAGAGCAATAATTGACATACACCATGATTTTAGACCCAGCAAGCCCTTAGGAAAGGTTAGTGGTTGAAATTCAGAGTGGACCCAGAACATGCATTTAACAGTCCCCCACCAGCGTTAGCACCTGTCTTCTCTGATATGTGAAGTACACTGTGTGCAAGGCCTCCCTAGAACAAAGCTCTGGGATGTTTTGTTCAAGGCCTCACTCCCCCTCCACCTGCTCTGGAGCCTTCTACAGGCCTTCAGTCACTCCTCTGCTCTTTTTCTTTGCCTATCTCCTGCCTTGCCCTGGAGTTTGGGTATCCTGGGGCATCATCTCAACCACACTCATGATAAGGGGAGGCTAATTTCCTCTCTCATTTTGTCATGTTGACTAAGAGTTCTGTCTTTATCGGAAAAACCAATATTACCGGGACCACGGGCAAAAGGCGAGTTCAGGCGGCCTTACTCGTTCAGCTAGTACATCACAAACCAGATGGCCAGGCCTACCTTAACTGCAGGCATAGGGCCAAAGGGAATTAAGTCCTGCAAACAATCTATAGCTGTTAAGTGGAAAATGTCACTATGACCTTTTTCCAGTGCTTTTTAAAAACTCACGCTTTCTTCTTTCTGTGTGTGAGTGTGTGTGTTTGATTAGGCAATAGCCACACAGCAAAGTTTTTAAAGTTGAAAAGGTGAAAAATCTCCCCTACTTAACCATCCTCAGAGGCAGCTGACATACCAAGGTCTTGTGTGTCTATCCTGCACACGTGTGTGACAGATCTACACGCACACACGGAGCAGCCCACGTGAGCATGTCCCCTTCCTCAGTACTTGCTGATGATTTTCATCTGGCCCCCGCCCGTGGTGCCATCTACCACATGACTGTCCAGTCACATTGTTTGAGTTGCCTTCCATACATATAAAAATATCTTAATAAGGATTAGAGCTTTTGCTGGAGAATAAGAGAACAACTTCATGCCACTGGGGTTTTGAAGCACGTTGGTGTCGCACTGCTGTTAATTGAAACCACATCTTGAGCAAGGTCCCTTAAGGTCATAAAGCAGGGACTCCAAGAAATGATCTGTCTTCTAAGGCTGTGGCATGTTTTCTCTTGTTCCAGAAACTAGGATGAACCGAAGCATTCCTGTGGAGGTTGATGAATCAGAACCATACCCAAGTCAGTTACTGAAACCAATCCCAGACTGTTCCCTGGAAGAGGAATCAGAACCACCTGCTCCAAATCTGAGGAACATGGCACCCAACAGCTTGTCTGCGCCCAAAACCCCTCACTGTTCCTCAGGAGAAGTCTCTCAGGCTCAGCCACCCTTGAAACTTTCCAGTCACCTACGGCCTGTGTCGCAGCAGGTCACCTGCCTGCGTGCGAAAATCTTGGAGGAGAGTGAAGACAGCTTCTGGAGGAGACACCCAGACCCGGGCAAAGATTTTCCCTCGGGCTCCTCCGAAGCCAGCGAGCAGGAGCCCGAGTCTGTGGTTGGAGGCCTCCCTCTGGAGCATCGGTTTTCATTTATGGAAAAACGGAATCAAGGGCTAGGATCTCAGCTTTCAGCAGCTTCTCCTGACACTGGCCATGACTCAGACAAATCAGACCAAAGTTTACCTAATGCCTCAGCAGACTCCCCCAGCCGGAGCCAAGAGACGCTGCAGCAGCCCCAGCCCCACAGGAACCGGGCAGCTGCAGATCCGCCCACGATAGACACGGGGTATGATTCCCAGCCCCTGGATGTCCTGGGCCTCAGGCAGCTGGAAAGGCCCCTGCCCCTCACCTCCGTGTGTTACCCCCAGGACCTCCCCAGACCACTCAGCTCCAGAGAGTTCCCTCAGTTTGAACCTCAGAGGTACCCAGCGTGTGCACAGAGGCTGCCTCCCATCCTTCCCCCACACACTCAGTGGAACTGTCACTACCATTTTCCTGGAGGTCCCTATCACCAGGTGCCATGTAAGTGAACTTCACCTCCTCTGGACCTTCTGGGCTGGGTAACTAAGCAAGCAAGGGCCTGCTGTCAGGGCCTCCCGTCTGAGACCAGCACAGACTGGTCAGAGTGCAGGGAGGGGCTCTCCGTGGGGGGTTGGACTTGCCAGAATCTCTAGAAGAAGGCTGCGTCTTAGCCCAAAGCCTGTCCCACTTGGAACCTACTTCTCTGTAAAACTTGAAGGAGACAACAGATTCCTCTGTCTCAGTTAAACTGAAACCTGCCTACAGGCAGGGAGATGACCCAAGTGACTTCTACAGTAGATTTTTGTTGACCTCATTCTTAGGCACCTAGGCTCTGCCTTCTCTGCATGCTCTTCCCCTTCTTAGATTTGGCAAAGAAAGGGGGCCTTCTGTCAGAAATTCCAGAATGCTCTTAAAACTCTGGATTCAGGCCATGACCTGAAGATGGAGTTGCTCCTGGGACACTGTTGCTTAAACCCCTTTGGGGATTTAAGCCACCGCTAAGGACCACAGTCCCTGGAACTGGGCTAACTGCTTCTTGAGGGCAAGTGCCTGCCCTTCTCTTCTGTCTCCAGGATGTTGCATGTTTAACCCAGCTCTATACCTCTCTACCTCCTTTCTTAGCAGCTTTATTGAGATCTGATTTACGTACTGTAAAGTTCGCCTTTCATGCATTTAGGTGTACAAGTCAATGAATCGTAGTGTCTGCAGACTTACACAAACATCACCGGATATACCTTGTAAGACTTAGCTCAGGGGTCACTCTGGAAAGCTCCTGGATCAATCCTGCCTTCAGGCTCTCAGTTTGCTTGTGCTCTGCTGGTCAGAACCACCTAAAGTGAGTATGACTTCTACTCAGGGACTTGTCTTCCTCTCTCTCTGGCACGTCAGCAAAGGTATAATATTTTTGTTTTTTTATATAGTGCATGTGCACTTGCGCATGTGCACGAAGTTGGGGGTGGTGCAGAGGGAGAGGGAGAGAGAGAATCTTAAGCAGAATCCCCACACCCAGTGCAGAGTCCAATGCAGGGCTCGATCTCATGACTCTGAGATCATGACCTGAGCCAAAGTCTAGAGTCTGGCGCTTAACTGACTGAACCACCCAGGTACCCCAGGAAAGTTATATTTTCAACCCATAATTCTCCAGAATTTAGCACAGTGACCAGCACATACTAGGCTCTCAGTAAATTATTTTCAAATGAGTGGCTAGGTGAACAATGTGTATCAGTGCAGTAAGCATTTCTGAAAGTGATAAAGTCTTAGATTGAGACAAAAGGTCCATTACAATGCTTGATGTTAAGTCTCAGCCGAGGCCACTGGGAAATAACAGGGCTGTGAGATCTGATATTTTTCTTAGCAAATAAATGCTGTACAAGAAGTAGTTCAAATGGCCAAAGAGTCTGACCAAAGGCTTGATGCCTAGCTTTATTTTACTTTATTTTATTTTATTTATTTATTTCACAAAGACACAGTGAGAGAGGGAACACAAGCCGTGGCATGGGAGAGGGAGAAGCAGGCTTCCTACTGAGCAGGGAGCCCGGTGCGGGGCTTGATCCCAGGACCCTGGGATCATGACCTGAGCCGAAGGCAGACGCTTAACGACTGAGCCACCCAGGAGCCCCTGATGCCTAGCTTTAAAGTAAATTCTAGAAATAACCAAAAATGTTGTAAGTGATCGCAGTTTTTTGTATTTGTACATGTACACCACGTGTAAAGCTTCCTAAAGTGAATGGAGCAACGGAGTAATTCCTAATTTAAAAAAAAAAAAAAAAAAAGGAGGGAGAGAAATTTTTGTCCTGCTGTACGAAAACTTACATTTTGGCGGGAGGGGTGGACACGAGGAGTCGGTGAGCAGATGCCATACTGACATGAGTTGTTCTGCCAGAGCACAAGGCGGGAGGAAAGCCTGAAGGAGGCATTGATCTGGGCCGGTTTCCAGAAAGACCTTTGAGCTAAGTCGTAGAGGAACTTCGATGTTGGCAAGCAAAACGTAGGAACGATTGTGAGGTTAAGAGTGAGGCCAGGAGCTGTGGAAGCAGCAGGGCTCGGGGAGAAAGAGCCGCTGAGACCCCAAACTGGGACCTTGAGTTTTGGAGGCTAGGAAGTCACTGGCTGGGCTTGTGGACACCACTGCGTGCTCTGAGTGCCGGGTAATAAGATGAGTGTGGCGCGCGCCAGAGTTTCGGAAGTCTGAATCACTGAAGATTGAACCTTTCCAGCGCTGGGGTTGCATTTATTTCTCCATGATCTCCAGGTTAAAAGGAAATAATTCTGTGAGGTTAAGACCATCAACTACTTTTTTTTTTTAAGATTTTATTTATTTATTTGACACAGAGAGAGAGATCACAAGTAGGCAGAGAGGCAGGCAGAGAGAGAGGGGGGAGCAGGCTCCCTGCTGAGCAGAGAGCCCGGTGTGGGGCTCCATCCCAGGACCATGACCTGAGCCGAAGGCAGAGGCTTTAACCCACTGAGCCACCCAGGCGCCCCAATCAACTACTTTTTCACGTTGTACTCTCTGCTCTGAAAGATAAATTTTCTGATCATAACAGCAATATATGTTTGCTCGCAAAATTGAAATATGCCTAAAAGTCCCATTCATGTTTCTATCTCCTAAATATCATTCCTTTTTGGGGTTTTGACTTATAAAATATGCATATGTATAGCATATATATTTAATGTAAAATTAAAATAATTCCCAGTGACATTCAGTGCACTTCTTCCAGAATCATTTAAAAATGCTGCATGGTGTTTTCTCAGATGGATCTACCAAATTGTTTTTAAGTTCTTCTCTGTTATTGGACAATGTAAAGAATTTCCAGTTTCTGATCCAATAAGAAATTGGAGGATAAACATCACGTATATGTTTTTATCTGCATTTTTTTCTTAAATTTTTTTTTAATCTGCATTTCTGATGAATTCCTTAGATTAATGTGTAGAAGCGTGAATACTTTGTAAGGGCTTTGTGATCCTAAGTCCCAGGCAGTTGCATTTATCTGCTGTCAGGAGAAAGCCTCATTGTGATAGACAAAGCATAAACTCAGTATGATTTGAGGATTCCAGAAAGATCTTCCCACTTGCAAGTATTTTTTTGTGTTGAAGCCTGAAATGACACCACAAGCAGTCCAGTCTCTGAAGCGAGAGCAAATTGCCCCCTCTGGGCAGACTCTTTTAATATGCAAACACCCCTGACTGGGGACTCTTAGTCTCTAATACCTGCTGATGAGATTCTCTCATCAGCTGTCTTGCCCTCCCTCAGTACACTATTTCCTTCCACTGCAGCAGAGAGGAGAAGGCCGCTGTGGATCCTGGGAGGAAGGAGAGGTGTTGAAAGGCAGAGGAGAGAATTTGGGCAGGAGAAAGGGATAATTCACAGAAGAAACTCAAACAATAAGCATTTGAAATCAAGCTTAATCTTACTAAATTTAAAAAGAATGTATAGATGCAAAATGTTTTAAGCTGCCCTTTTCCTAATTAGGTGTGCAAAAAGAAAAAACCCTCAACCGACATCCATTGTTATGGGATTATGGGGTTATGGGGAAATGAACACTCCCACCTGCTCTTGGCAGAAGTGGCAATTGGTACAACCTTCTGGAAGGCATCTCACTATCAAAATTTTAAATGTGCTTCCTTGGCCCATCAGTCGTAGGATCTATTCCATAGAAACACTAAACAAGCCTATAAAAACACGTGAACAAGGATGTTTAGTAAACCATCATTGTAGTAGAGTAAAAAAAACGACTCAAATGCTACTCAAAAGGGGACAGATAAGTAAGGTGTGGTTTATTTATACAGTGGACTGCTGGGCAGCTGTTACACAGAATAAAATACACATTTTGACATTAAAAAGATTAGGTGGATAAGCAAGGTGCGGTGCTGATTCCATATGTGTTAGTTTTAAAAGCTAAATGTGTTTAAAAACCATGCATTGAGAAGTCTGGAAGGATTGCCTTAACTGTTGCCGGTGATGGTGGCGCGGAGGGGTGGGGTGGTGGGAGGAGGGAATTCAGAAGAGACAGGGAGACTTTTCCTTCTGACTTTATATACTTAAATTTTTTTTATAGCAAACAGGTATTATTTTTATTTTTAAAAATAAGTAAATCTCAAAGAAAGAAGAACATGGGGAAATGAGAGCAGAGGGCAGCCTCATTCCCGGTGCCTCTCTTTACCCTGGCCCTGGCTCCCAAAAGCATCCAGTCACCGGTTGAGTCAGGGTTGGGCTGGCTTTGTCCAGGAAGCCCAGGGCTGAAGTGTTTCCTCAGGACACCACAAGCTGGGAAGCTTGATGAAGCCTCTGGCACCAACGGCTCCCAGGAAGGTCACCCTGAAAATTAAGTGAGATAATATACCGAAGGCGCTGGGAATGGAAGCCCCCCCCAACTAGCAGTTCTTAGTTATTATTGTTACTCCTTGCGTGGATCCTGTAGAGCGCCCCCCTTCCTGATCCCTCCGGCTGGCACAGATTTTAAGCATTCAAAGCAGGTGTACGAATGCTTAGTTTCATGTCAGGACTATAACTGCACTTAATTGCCAACAAAACCACTTCAAAAGAGCTGTTCACCTAAGGGATGCTTGGAAACCATGGCTACGTGGTTCTCCTTGGCTTTCCATGAGCGTTACTTCCTCATCTGTTAATGAAAATATAAATAAATAATGATCACCATGCAAATGGAATAACCTTCGTCTTTGCAAGTTAAAGGAGAAATAGTTACTGGTCACCCCTTTTATGTAAAAAAAAAAAAAAAAAAAGTTCAAAGCTAGCGAAAATGAGTTAGAGAGTAAGTAGAAGTCGAATAAGCCGGTGTTTTCTCCCTCACCCCGGACCGGTCCCCCAGAGAAGCTGGCCCCGTACTGTCTCAGGATCCTTCCACTGAAGTCACCAGAATGGCTGGTTCAGTTGGCCGTGCAATCAGATAAAACCCATGATGCAAATCACTTGAAAAAAAAAAAAAAGAATATAATGGAATCTAAAGAGCCTTTGTTTTACTATCAAAATGTTTGCTTTCTCTACCAAGAAGACTGAATAATATACAGTTAAGGGCATCTGCCTACTCTTGCTCAAAGGAACCCGAAAAAGCGATCATTTTATGCTGGAGTGCCTGCACAGTTAAAAGTAAGGGGAAAAAAAATAACCCAGATGGAAAAAATGATAAAGAAAGGAGCTGCCTTTCAGGATCCCCAGCTGCTTACAGCTGTGGGTGTTCCGGTAACAGTTTATGTTGGCCATTTTGTTTCCTGGCCAAGCTGATGGCGTTACATCATCATGCTTTTTGACAACTTGAAAATCAGATTTTATTTTCTCTCTCGTGCTCTTGTAATACCATGCTTAATAAGGAAGAAAAATGTTGAATGTTTTGACTGATAAGTGGAAAACCTCGTTTAGGATTTGGTTTACAGATTCCAAGTGGTAAAAGGCTAGTAACATGAAGACCATGTATACGCAGGCCAAGAGGATCCAAAGATTGATAAATAACACACGGTTCTGGGCACCCATTTACGAGTGTGCAAGATTTGTATCTTTGTTCTGTGATTAGCCCTGCCTCAGAATTGAGGAGTTCCAGTGGTTATAAATCACTTGTCTGTCCCACCATCCACCACCTTCTATCCTCCAACCCCTGCTGATTAAATTCTCTTGATGGAATTTTAGGCACCGAGGACAAGTCAGTAAAGAAGACACTTTGGGGCAGTAATTCTTAAGTCTACCAAGTACGTGGCTGCCGACTTGCACGCCTCCCCTTCTCACATACTAACGAGCGTGGGTTTGCGTTTCAAAACAGACACCCACAAACAAAACAGATTTTTCTCTATTTTGAGCTACTCAGAGAAACTGTATCCTATTTATCTGTGTTCACTGCGTGGCCAGCAATAGAGGTTCAACAAATATTTGTTGAATGAATAAAAAGAAGTTCTTTCTGTTCCCTGCCTCCTGGGGAAAGGAGTAATCCCTAATCATGAGTACAGCCTTTGTGATAGCAAGCCTTGGAAAGGCCATCTTTAATGGTCTTGTGCAAGAGGGAGGAGAGGAAAGGAGGGAGCTCCATGGGATTTGGCAACAGAACTCGTCCATTCGTTAATCAATTTATTCAACAAATGTTTCCCCAGTCCTGTGCTAGGCACCAGGTGTACAGCTATAATACACACGTGGGCTTGTCTTCATGGAGCTCACGGTCTCCTAAACAGCCAGCTAGGAGGAGGAATCAGCAAACGAAACAAGTTCTAAGTGCCCTGCAGGAAGAAACTGGGTGTCGGACGTTAGTAGGATGGTGAGAGGAGACCTCTTTAAGAGAACACATTTGAGCTGAAATCTGAAGGAGAAGAAAGTGAAGGAAGCAAGGAGCTTGGTGTAGTGAAGGCACCAGGAGCAAGCCGGCAGGGCTGGAGCGTGATGAGCTAATGCCAGAAGGTTAAGGATGCAAGGACCAGGGTAGGGAACTGGATTTTATCCTGAGTTAAACTTCTTTAGGAAAACAGAAAATTGAACTCTATAATCCCAAATAAGGAACTTAGTACAGTATCTGGCTTGTGGCGAGGGTTGAATAAAGGTTAGCCACAATTCTCTGTAGAGTAGCCCAACTAAATGAGCAAGGTTTGGTCAACATCGTGGAGCAAAATGGGTAAAACGTGAGCAATGAAAAGATACTCCTTTACCTGATAAACATTCTTATTGAGCCAATTCTCCACACAACCAAATTTCACTCACAAAAGGGAAAGCTTAGTTTTGATTGATCCTCTGGAGTTCGATATCTCCTTGTTTTAACCAATCAAAGCATGGCACCCAGGACTCCGTTGTCAAGTTTTAAAAATTGGGAAGGTGGATTCTTTTCACCTGTTCACATAAACCGCTGTAAGTTTTTACCGCAGGTGACCGTTTCAGAAATGAAAGTTACAGCTAATCAAACCTTAGCCCACATGCCTTAGTGATTTTAATGACACCATTTGTTGCTATGAGACAAAAACATGTTGTGCGGGGAAATAATCTGTTAGAAATCATATGACCTTGACTCAAAGGCTTTTGATTAAGAGCACTAACATCCGCTCTCTGGAAAAGAAACAAACCCTATCATTAGAGCCTGGTAGTCCTTTTAAAGCGAGTAAAACCTTATTAGCCACTTATTAATGGATCAAGGAAGCAAAAATGGCTGCAAACAAAAACTTTCAAGGCCACTGGCAAAGTTTCCTCTCTTTTACCTTGTTTATCTCCTTCTTACTTGCGGAGGGAGACAAGACCAAGTGAGCTGCAGCTACGTAGACAGTCTCGTGGCTTCTCTTTCTCTGTGTGCGGGAGGTTGGCTTTGAAAGCATGCAGTCTCCATTCGTTTGCGTGTTAAGCATCCCTGTGTGCCGGCTCTGTGCTTGGAGACATGGCGGCCAACGGATACAGTCTCTGCTTTCACAGAGCTTAGGTGCCAGTAGGGAAGGCAGATGAAAAGTTGACAAGTAAGAGTCATGCTTACTCAAACACATGATAAGCCCAGAACGACAAGAAGTTGGTCTGTAAAGATAGAGTGTGAGAGCACACTAGGCAGAGAGGACAGCCATCTCATGGTCCCGGAGGTAGAGACAAGCTTGGGGTGTTCAAGAAGAAAGATGACCAGGGTAGCAGGGGCTTGGTGAGCTTGGGAGAGCATATGAGGGGCTAAGGTCAAGGACAGAGATGCAATCATGCAGGGAGGATTTTAAGTGCAAGGGGAGATCTCCGGAGGTGTGTGGCTGCAGCTGGTTTTATAAATGGTCCACTCAACACAAGACTCACCTAAAAGCAGGGCTGGCCCCTGCGGGGGACCTAATGGCCATGACATTCTCCCCTTTTCTAGGGAAAAGGAACAGCAGTAGCAACTGCTCTGTTGCCCTGAATTTCCACCTGGCCATCGGACCCCTTGGAATATTTTTGACCTGCCCCAGAATGGCTGTAAGAGCAAAGTCTTTGGGGGTATATTTTGTCATGCAGTCCTGTGTCCCCACTCATAGGCATGCTCTCCAAGTCCTGGTCTCCTTTATCAGCCAGGGAGCCCAGATAGATCCAGGAACATCCCTCCATCCCGCCTCCCCTTCCTTAAGCCCCCCACCCCCCCCCACACACACACATCAAAACCAGCCCTAAGCAATTTCAGGAAGGCATCAGGGGCTGGGCCAGGAGATAGCCTGCATTAGAGAGGGGGCGGGAAGGACCTGGCTGGTGTCCTGTGTCAAAGCAGACAATAGATTGAACCCAGGGAACCTGACCATGCTTGAGAGACTGGCTTGGCCACATTTCCAGGGTCACCCAGCCAAGTTGCCTGAGTCAGACAGTGGAGACCTGGAGACAGTGAACATGCACATTATTTGTTTTCTGTCTATACTGGAGACTATCGTTCCCCTGAACGTTCCCTTGAAAATGTCCATGGCTGCTGGCTGCCAAACCAAAAACAAAATTCCCAGCCACATTCTCAACACCCCTGCACCATCCTGAGTTCTGGTTCTGATCTACCTTGTCTGTGCCTTACTTGCTTACTTGCTTACTTGCTAGTTTTCTTTCGCTTTACCTTCCTGCATGTATCCTACCTTCACAGCAAGCAAACATCAGACAAAGAATAGAGGCCAATCAGTGTTTTGAAAAACAAGGTTCCTTCTCATTGTGACCAGCTCTGCCTCCTGCATCACCCTTCTTGGGCAGAGGCGGTGCTGCGTGGATCACAAGGAGGTGCTATGGTCTATGTGATCTATGTTGCACGGTTACCCACTCGGTTCTCTACAACCCCTCCGTAGGCTAGACTCATCCCTAAGGCATCCCCACACTCACTGCTTAGATGTCCTCCTTGAGCCCCTTGGGACCTGGGCAGGTCCCTTGGGGTCTTCCTCTCTCACCCTGCCTGGTCTCCCTACCTCCCTCCTCTGGCCTTCAATTCTCGTCTTTAACCTAGTCAGACAGGCTGCCCCTCTTCCCTGGGGACTCTTCTGCTTCTGGGCCTGGCTAGGACCCACTTCCTCTTAGATTACACATGTACACAAGTCGCCACCAGTCCTGGCTCTGCTCCCAGGCTGGCCCCTTCCTAAGTGCCCCGGCCCCCAGTGCATGTAGTAACAAGAACAAAACCGAGAAAGCTGGGAGGTGTTGCCAACTGGTTAGCTGCTTCCCAGAGGTACGAGCCAAGTTTTCCTCATTCATTTACTTCTTCCTAAGGGAATGGTGTGTGTGTGTGTGTGTGTGTGTGTGTGTGTGTGTGTGTGTGGTGTCCCCTTGGGGGAAGGAAAAAAGAGAGTATCAATTCTGTATCTATCATGGAGATAATTTCTCCTAGCCTTGGGTTCTAGAAACTTGGAAAATTATGGTCAGAATGCTGGTGGGAGAGTTTCTTGTGGTTGGATTATCCTAAGTATCTTATTAAAATAGAGGCCTGTGTGGAGCTCTGCGCTTTCCAATTAGAACACCGAACTCGTGATTTCACAGATGTTTTTATTTAGGGAAAAAAATGACTCAATTTCATAAAAACGATCAAGTAAATAAATAATAGTACAGAAATATGGCAAGCATTACAGGGGTGGTAACTGATATCTGGAACCCACGATATGGAGAAAAAATTGGCCCTGAGCTTCTGCTTTCCCACGAAGGTGCTAGAGTCATTCTGCCCTGTTCACTTTGCTCTCTTCCCCTACAGGTGGCCACGACCACCCCCGAGCAGCCTACCACCAAGTGGTCCAGCCCATCCCTGGAGCCAGTGTGAGGGGCCCGAGGCCTGTGCAGAAGGTTGTCCTGAACTACCCCAGCCCCTGGGACCAAGACCAGAGGCCTGCACAAAGAGACCACTCCTCCCCGGGATTCCCGAGGTACCACTATGACAGGGCCAACTTTCAGACATTTTTTAGTGACGATTTAGAATGATGCCAGTGGGACCAAGATGTATCAAAACTCTCCGTTGGTGTGCCACCCAGGCTAGTGACCGAGGCCCACAGAGGAATAGACCCTTTGAGTCAGGAGGAAATGGCAGCTGGTGGGCCGGAATCTCTCCACCAGACACATCCAAGCCACTGGTGACTTATCAAAATTCTCTTGAAGGAAAGGCCCTTAAGATGCCAAGTGACACCCCCTCCTTTTACTCTCACGTCACCTGGTCTTTTAGCTCAGAAATAGATTTTTATTTTTACTGGGACTGACTTCTGCCATTAGGAAATTCTTGCTTATATCCTAGTTTCTATGCCTGTTTAAATCCATGTCTTACTTTGAAATTTTAAGTTCAGTTAGCTCTCAGTAGCAGTTTTAAAAAGCCCATTGTTTTCTTTTGTAATATAAGCACCCACACATATGGAGCGCCATTATTAGGTCTTTCCGATACTTCTTTCAGAAAACCATTTCTGGTTTTGCTTGACCAGACCAGCTGTCTAACCTTCAGTCATGTCTCCCCCTCATTGTTCTCCTTTGACTTTTCTTCACATTTTCCTCTTCTCTTAATTTACGGATCTAAAGTACAGAGGAAGAACTCCTAGAAATGGAACTTATTAATTTAAGAAAAAAACTGAAGAGTAGATGAAAGGTTTGTTCTTGCTCAAGCAGAATTTTTATATACCAAAGTAAAATTATATTCTGTTTTGAGAATAGAATGAGATACAAAGAGAGATACAAAGATCCTTTTAAAGCAGATTTTTCAGAAATGCGGAAGTGGGTAATTAGCTCAGAAAGTTTATTAAAAGAAGCCCATTCTATTTACAATGACAGATAAGGCATATGCCTGCTTTCCCCTCTCCTCAAAAGCCCATACATTCTCATTTTCTTTCCT
>RCUC01166654.1:0-93595 GCA_003697995.1 Taxidea taxus jeffersonii
CACAATGGAATACTATGCAGCCATCAAAAGAAATGAAATCCTGCCATTTGCAATGACATGGATGGAACTAGAGGGTATTATGCTTAGTGAAATAAGTCAATCAGAGAAGGACAACTATCATATGATCTCCCTGATATGAGGAAGTGGAGATGCAATGGGGGTGGGAGCTAAGGGGGTAGGAAAAGAATAAATGAAACAAGATGGGATTGGGAGGAAGACAAACCAAAAGAGACTCTTAATGTCATAAAACAAACTGAGGGGGATGGGAGTGGTGGGGTTTCATTATATGTTTAAATTTAAAAATAAATAAATTTAATTAAATTTAAAAAAATGATATTCTCTGTGGGTTTTTCATAGATGGCTTTGATGAAATTGAGGTATGTGCCCTCTATCCGTTCACTTTGAAGAGTTTTGATTGAGAAAAGATGCTATAATTGGTCAAATGATTTTTCAGCATTTATTGAGAGTATCATATGGTTCTTGTTCTTTCTTTTATTAATGTATTGTATCACATTAATTGATTTGTGGATGTTGAACCAACCTTGAAGCCCAGGAATATATCCCACTTGATCATGGTGAATGATCCTTTTAATGTATTGTTGGATCGTATTGGCTAGTATTTTGCTGAGAATTTTCGCATCTGTGTTCATCAAGGATATTGCTCTGTAATTCTCTTTTTTTATGGGGTCTTTGGTTTTGGGACCAAAGTAATGTTGGCCTCATAAAATGAGTTTGGAAATTTTCCTTTGATTTCTATTTTTTGAAACAGTTTCACGAGTATAGGAATTAATTCTTCTTTAAATGTTTGATAGAATTCCCTTGGGAAGCCATCTGGCCCTGGGCTCTTGTTTGTTGGGATGTTTGTGATGACTGTTTCAATGTCCTTACTGGTTATGGGTCTGTTCAGGTTTTCTATTTCTTCCTGGTTCAGTTGTGGTAGTTTATACTTCTGTAGGAATACAGTCATTTCTTCCAGATGGTCAAATTTGTTGGCATAGAGTTGCTCATAATATGTTCTTATAATTGTTTGTATTTCTTTGGTGTTGGTTGTGATCTCTCTTCTCATTCATAGTTTTATTTATTTAGGTCCTTTCTCTTTTCTTTTTGATAATTCTGGCCAGGGGTTATCAATCCTATTAATTCTTTCAAAGAACCAGTTCCTAGTTTTGTTGATTTATTCTACTATTCTTTTTGTTTCTATTTCATTGATTTCTGCTCTGATCTTTATGATTTCTCTTCTCCTGCTGGGTTTAGGCTTTCTTTGTTGTTCTTTCTCAAGCTTCTTTAGGTGTAGGGTTAGGTTGTGTATTTGAAACCTTTCTTGTTTCTTGAGAAAGGTTTGTATCACTATATACTTTCCTTTCAGAACTGTCTTTGGTGTGTCCCACAGATTTTTGAACAGTTGTGTTTTCATTATCATTTGTCTCCATGATTTTTTTTTTTCAGTTCTTCTTTAATGTCCTGGTTTAGCCATTCATTCTTTAGTGGGATGTACTTTAGCTTCCATGTATTTGTGCTTTTTCCAAATTTCCTCTTGTGATTGAGTTCTAGCTTCAGAGCATTGTGGTCTGAAAATATGCAGGGGATAATCCCAATCTTTTGGTACTGGTTGAGACTTGATTGTTGAGATTGTTGGTACTTGTTGAGACTTGTGACCCAGGATGTGATCTCTTGTGGAGAATGTTCCATGTGCACTAGAGAAGAATGTGTATTCTGTTGCTTTGGGATGGAATGTTCTGAATAGGTTTGTGATGTCCATTTGGCCCATTGTGCCATTTAAGGCCTTTATTTCCTTGTTGATCTTTTGCTTGGATGATCTGTCAATTTCAGTGAGGGGTGTGCTGAAGTCCTCTCCTATTATTGTATTATTGTCATTGTTTCTTTGATTTTGTTATTATTTGGTTTATACAATTGGCTGCTCCAGTGTTAAGAGCATAGATATTTAAAATTGTTAGATCTTCTTGTTGGACAGACCCTTTGAGTATGATATTGTGTCCTTACTCATCTCTTATTATAGTCTTTGGCTTAAAATCTAATTGATCTGATATGAGGATTGCCACCTCAGCTTTCTTCTGATGTCCATTAGCATGGTAAATTGTTGTCCAACCCCCCACTTTAAATCTGGAGGTGTCTGGATCTAAAATGAGTTTGTTGTAGACAGCATATTTATGTTTCTTTTTGTTTGTTTGCTTTCCATTCTGATACCCTCTGTCTCTTGATTGAGGCATTTAGCCCATTACATTCAGGGTAACTATTGAGAGGTAATAATTTCATGCCATCAAATTGCCTGTAAGGTCACTGTTATTGTATATTTTCTCTGTTTTTTTGTTTGTTTGTTTGTTTGTTCTTTTTTTTTTTTATGGTCTACTACTTTTGGGCTCTTTCTTTGCTTAGAGGACCCCTTTCAATATTTCCTGTATGGCTCGTCTCCTCTGGTGTTTGCAAATTATTTTAATTTTTGCTTGTCCTTGAAGGTTTTAATATCTCCTTCTATTTTCAATGATAGCCTAGCAGGATATAGTGTTTTTGCCTGCATATTTTTCTCATTTAGTGTTCTGAATATGTCATTCTTTCTGGTCTGCCAGGTCTCTGTGGATAAGTCTGCTACCAATCTAATATTTTTACCATTGTATGTTACGGACTTCTTGTCCTGAGCTGCTTTCAGGATTTTCTTTTCGTCACTAAGACTTGTTTGTAAGTTTTATTATTAGGTGATCAGGTGTGGGCCTACTTTTATCAATTTTGAGGAAGCTTCTCTGTGCCTCCTGGCTTTTGATGCTTGTTTCCTTTGCCATATTAGGGAAATTCTCTAACATAATTTGCTCCAATATACCTTCTGCCCCTCTCTCTCTTTCTTCTTCTTCTGGAATACCAATTATTCTAATAGTGTTTTGTCTTATGGTATCACTTATCTCTCAAATTTTTCTCTCATGGTCCAGTAGCTGTTTGTCTCTCCTTTGCTCAGTTTCTTTATCTTCATCATTTGCTCTTCTATATCTCTAATTCACTCTTCTGCCTTATATATCCTAGCAGTAAGCACTTCCATTTTTTTAATTGCACCTCATTAATAGCTTTTTTGATTTCTGCTTGGTTAGATTTTAATTATTTTATATCTCCAGAAAGGGATTTCATTTCCCCAGACAGGTTTCTTTAGTATCTTCCATGCTTTTTGGATCCCAGCTAGCACCTAGAGAATCATCATTCTGAACTCTAGATCTGACATATTACCAATGTCCTTATTGATTATGTCCCTAGCCTTTGGTACTGCTTCTTCTTCTTCTTCTTCTTCTTCTTTTATGGTGAGTTTTTCTGTCTTGTCATTTTATCCAATAAGAATATATGAATGAGAGAATAAAAATACTAAAAGTGTGGCATAGACCTCAGAAAAATATATACTAACCAAGTCAGAAAATACCCCAAATAGGGGGGGAGAGGAAAGGGGGTAAAAAAAAATATATATATACATATATGCATACATATATGTATATATATATACATATACATATATATGTATATATATATACACAAAGGTTGGTGAATGGAACAGAGTCACCCACTTGATTTTGGGTGCATCTTGGTCTGTTAGAAGAAACTACCTCCCAAAATTTTAAGGAAAGAAAAACATACATATATATATTCAGAAATAAGGGTAAGCATGATGAAGGGATGGAATATGACTGTAAAAATGTAAATTTTTAAAAATGCTAAAAAAGGAACTGATAAGATATGTTGGTTGGAAAAAGAAAAGGAAAAAAAAAAAAAGTAGAGAGAATGTGCTCAGGCTGGGGACTAGAACAACGTCCTGTGCTAGATTCAGGATATATTTTGATCTATTAGAAGATATTGTATCACAAATTTTTTTTAGTAAAAAAATATATGTATACAAAAAATCAGGTTAAATACAATGAAGGATAAAATATGACTAAAATAATAAAGTTTAAAAAGATTTTTTTCAGAAAGTTAATGTTAAGATAAACTAGTTTTTAAAATGTTTAAAAAGGAAAAAGGAAGAGTTAAAAAATAGAATAAGAAAAAAATAAAATTAAAAAATAATTTAGTTTAACTCTGCAAGACTTAAGGATCATGGGAAGAAAGCCATGAATTCTATGCATTGTTTTCCCCTAGCTCTGAAGTTACACTGTTCTCCTTGATCCATGAGCTTGGTCTTGGCTGGATGTTCTTGCTGATCTTCTGGGGGAGGGGTCTGTTGAAGTGATTCTCAAATGTCTTTGCCTGTGGCGGAATTGCACTGCTCTTGCCAGGGGCTGGGCTATGTAATCTGCTTGGGTTTGCTCTCAGGAGCTTTTGTTCCCTGAGCATTTTCCATAGAGCTCTGGAGGACTGAAATGAAAATAGCGACCTCCCAATCTTCAGCCCAGAGCAGCCGAGAGCTCAGGGGCCCACTCCTCAGTGCACCCTCAGAGAAAAGCAGTCAATCACTCCTGTCTCCCTGTTCTCCTGCCATGCTCGGAACTCACCCAGCCTGTGACTGAATGTTTCTGTCTCTGACACATAACCCTATCTGGAGCTTTCAAACCCAGCAGATTCCTGCTGTGCTGCTCAGAGGAGAAAGGTGAGTCTCTCCAGATCTGCCACTTGTGGTGTCTCTGCTCAAAGAGCAGTGTCCCAACTGTGTCATGGATCATAGTTTAAGGTAATCCGAGCTGAGAGCTCACTCTTTGGCTCTGTCTCTGTGGTCGGCTCCCTTGCTCTGATACCTGTGAGCTCTGCCACACTCAGACACCCCCTGTCTTTCTGTTACCCCATGGGACCTGAAACCACACTGTCTCTGAGAGGGCTCCATCCCTGCTCAGCCTCTGGAGTGATGTCCCTCAGTGGAACAAACTTCTAAAACTTCTGATTTTGTGTCCTGCTGCTCCACTGGTAGCTGAGACCCAGCCCCTCCTTCCATGGTCTATCTTCCCGTCGCTTCAGATTCACTTCTCCACAGGTCCTACTTTTCAGAAGGTGGTCGATTTTTTGTTCCTAGAATTGTTGCTCTTCTTCTCATTGATCTTTTGTTAGGTTTGTAGGTGATCAGAATGGTTTGATAACTCTCTAGTTGAAGTCCTACAATCTGATGTCATCTCAGTCTGCTACTCCTCCACCATCATGCCTCCCCTCCCATTTGATCATTTTAATAAATGCAAAAAAAAAAAAAGGATCTGACAAAATACAGCATCCATTTATGATTTTAAAAAAGAAAAAAAAAAACTTCTTCAAAGTAGGTCTAGAGGGATGCCTCAACATAATAAAGCCTTATATGAAAAACCCACAGCAAATATCACACTCAATGGGATAAAACTGAGAGATTTTCCCCTAAGATCAGGAACAAAAGAAGGACCTCTAATCTAACCAATTTTATTCAAAATAGTACTGGATGTCCTAGGTGTAGCAATTGAACAAGACATAAAATACATCCAAATTGGTAAGCAAGAGGTGAAACTTCCATTTTTTACAGATGATATGATATTATATAGAGTAAATGCTAAAGACTCCACCAAAAATCTACTAGAATTGATAAATTAAATCAGTAAAGTCCCAGAATAAAAAACTAATATAGAAAAATCTGTTGTTTTTCTGTACACTAATAATGAGTAGTAGAAAATGAAATTAAGAAAACAATCCCATTGATGCCTGGGTGGCTCAGTCAATTAAGCATCTGCTTTTTGCTCAGGTTGTGATCCCAACATCTTGGGATGAGTCCCAGATTAGGCTACTTACTCAGTGGGAAACCTGCTTCTCCCTCTGCCTGCTGCTCTGCCTATTGGTGCTCTCTCTCTCTCTCTCTCTCTCTCTCTCTGAGAATAAATAAATAAATAAAATATTTAAAAGAAAGACTAGAAAGAAGGATAGGAAGGAAGGAAGGAAGAAAGAAATCCCATTTACAGTTGCACCCATAATAATAAAATACATGAAAATAAACTTAACCAAGATGGCAAAGTATCTTTGCTCTAAAATCTATAAAACACTGAGGAAAGACATTGAAGACACAAACAAATGGAAATATATCCCATGCTCATGAATTGGGAGAACCAATATTGTTAAAATGTCATACCAATATTTAATGCATTTTCTATCAAAACACCAAGAGCATTTCTCACAGAACTAGAAAAAACAATCCTAAAATTTGTATGGAATCACAAAAGATCCCAAATAACCAAAATGATCTTGAAAAAGAAAAACAAAGCTATAAGTAGCACAATCCTGATTTCAAGATATACTACAAAGCTGTAATAATCAAAACAGTTCAGTGCTGGCACAAACATAGACACATAGATCAATGGAACAGAATAGAAAGTCCAGGAGTAAATCCATGTTTATATGCTTAATTAATTTTCAACAAAGAAGACAAGAAAATGAAATGGGAAAATATCTCTTCAACAAATGATGTTGGGAAAACAGGGCAGCTGCATGCAAAAGAATGAAACTGGACAAATTTCTTATACTGCACACAAAAGTAAACTCAAAATAGACTAAAGACTTAAATGTGAGACCTGAAACTATAAATATCCTAGAAAAAAGCACAGGCAGTACTCTCTCTGACACTGACGTAGCAGCATTTTTCTAGAGATGTCTCCTGAGACAAAGTAAACAAAAGCAAAAATAATCTACTGGGACCACATCAAAATAAAAAGTTTTTATCCAGCAAAGGAAATAACCAACCAAAGAGACAACCTACTCGATGGGAGAAGATATTTGCAAATGACGTATCTGATTTTGGATATCTGATGTATCCAAAGTGTATAAAGAACTTACACAACTCAACACACAAAACAACAAACAATCTAATTAAAAATGGCAGAAGACATTAACAGACATTTTTCTAAGGAAGACATACAGATGGCCAACAAATGTGAAAATATATGCAATATCACGAGTCATCACTGAAATGCAAATTAAAACTGCAATGTGATATCACCTCATGCCTGTGAGAATGGCTAAAATCAACAACACAAGAAACAACAAGTGTTGGCATGGATGTTGAGAAAAAGAAACACTTGTGCATTGTGGGTGGGAATGCAAACTGGTGAAGCCAATGTAGAAAACAACTTGGAGATTCCTTAAAAAAAAAAAAAAATAGAACTACCATGTAATCCAGAAATTCCATTGCTGGGTATTTACTCAAAGAGTATGAAAATGTAAATTTGAAAAAAAAATATTATACACACATATATATACACATAATATATAAATATATATAATATATAAAAATATATATTTATATATTATGTGTATATATATATATATACACACACACACACACATATATACCCCTGTGTTCATTGCAGCATTTTTTATAATAGCCAAAGTATGGTGGCAACCCGAGTGTCCATTGATAAATGAGTAGAAAAAAAAGATGTGGTACACATATACAATGGAATATCACTCAGCTATTAAAAAAAATGAAATCTTGCCATTTGCAACAACATGGATGGATCTAGAGTATATAATGCTAAGTGATATAAGTCAGTCGAAGAAAGACAGATATCATATGATTGCACTTATATGTGGAATCGAAGAAACAAACAAAAAAATGAACTAAGATAAAGAGTCAAAGTGATGAGGTGCTTGGGTGGCTCAGTAGATTGAGCCTCCGCCTTCAGCTCAGATCATGTTCTCAGGGTCCTGGAATCAAGCCCTGCATTGGGCTCTCGGCTTAGTGGGAAGCCTGCTTCCTCTTCTCTCTCTGCCTGCTTGTGATCTCTCCCTTTGTCACATAGAGTCAAAGCAAATAACAGACTCTTACCTATAGAGAACAAACTGATGGTTACCAGAGGGGATGTGGTGGGGGATGGTGAAATAGATGAAGAGGATTAAGAGTACACTTATTATGATAAGCACTAAGTAATGTATAAAATTCTTGAATCATTATATTGTATACCTAAAATTAATATAACACTATACGTTACCTATAGTGAAACTAAAATAAAAAATATATGTATAAACAACAATAACAAAAATCTACCCTTAACAGGTCTGTGAAACTTTTTTAGTTATAAATACAAATACAGGTGGCCCAGTATATCTGATTCATGTTATTCTATAATCATTATCATTGTATTCTTCCTAAACTTATCTATAAGTAGCTGGCACTATGTCTGTCTTTTCAGTAATGTAATGTAATGTGTCATTTTTATTTTGTTAGGTGTGACGTAAAACCTTAGAAGACCTTTGAATTAAATGTCATAAAATTTGTAATTACTGTGATCACACTTCTACACAGAAAAACATAGGAAGTTCAAAATCTTAATACCAAGATCCAAAGATGAAAAAAAAATCAATGCAGGATTTTCTGGTGTTTATAGTGAACAGTTATTGCATTATCATTTACAATTGGAAGACAGACAGCCATCCAGAGAACAGTAGATGTACTAGGCAGTTCTGACTCTACTTCTGATCCATTTCATTAGAAATATAACATAGTTTTCATGAAGCCAGGACTTGTTTCTGCAGTGATTCAGTACACACAGGCATATTAAGGTCTAACATTATATCGGAACATCTGTAAAACATGGGACTGTGAAAGACAAGTTTTCAAGATCACAAATGGAAAGAACATACAACAGCGACTGTCTAAGCACATGGACATATTGATATTTTATAAGGAAACTTTCCACCAAAGGGATGTTTTATGAAACTATCAACTGTTGCATGATAGCATACTGTTCATTGTTCTTTGAGGAATACAGACAAAAAAACCTATTAATTATTACTTTTTTAAATGTCTGCAAAGAAAAAAAAAGTCTTAAACTATTGTTATAATACACTATTGTCCCTATATTAATAGTAAAATATACCTGAGGCTCTAAAAACAATCTGTTTCTTTGAACTCTCCTTTATAATGGTTAGTAGGAAATATGTAATTTATTTTTCATACTTCACAATGTTCAGCACTAAGTTTTTCAGTTGTTTAGTAGTATTATATTTCATATAGGAGACTTTTTTTTTCTGTTGTAAAGGTACTTTAGAGATACATAAACAAGAAAAATATATAAAAGCACAGTTTATCTAAAAACAAGAGACGAGAGATAGTTCTTATTACCTGAGTCAGTGATTTCTAGAATTAAATGTATTTGAAACATCACTTGTGTTTGCTAGTCAACAAAACTATTCAGTTGTGTTTTACGTAATTAGGTATCTGACTGTAGTTAGACTCAGCTGGTTTTCCATTCAGTCTCAGGAGCTGCAAGTATACATCTAGCGCGCCCTGTTTTTCAATAGTGTAAGTCCATGGTTGGAATGGAAATATAGAGTTATTGGATCTCAACATAGCAAGCTAGGAGCTAGATATCCGAAAAGGAACTATTTCATTGTCCCATCACAGTTCATCTGCTGTACGAAGTGACTTTGGACAATGCTCCAGTGAATACTGTAATAACATGAGATGGCATTCATAATGCTACAGCATATTAGACTGGGGCTGAGTTAGTTCGATAAACTTTCAGAGAAGAACAAAGAGTATATTACGACACTGGAGATAATTTTCATATTATAGAACCTCTTAACTCCTACCATTTGAACTTGTATTTATTTATGTACATATCTTCCTTCCAAAACTGTAAGCATTTCAAATGGAATAGCCATGGTCTGTTTTATTATTTTACCCTTATAACTGCCTTACAGCACCTTGAAAAAAGTACAGGGAATAAGGAAGGACCTTTTCTTACAAATTTGTCAATACATGGAAATCTCTTTACATTTAATTTCATTGTAGTGGAAACAAATATATGACCTCAGAGGAGATGCACAATAGTATCATCATTATACACAGAGTAATTCTTTATCTGGGAGCTAGATACCTGGAAAGGAAATATTCCACAAAAAAACAATCACTATTTTCTGGTAAAGGTAGATTTTACTTTGCTTTTTTTTTTTTTTTTAATTTGGTCTACACAGCATGTTTCAGAGATACTGTTTGAAAAAAAAATAAAGTCATAGTCCATTTGAAAAGTTGTAGTAGCCATGGTCCTTTAAATATAGAAAAACACCTGAAACTAATACTATACTGTATGCTAACTAACTGGAATTTAAATAAAACTTAAAAGTGCCAGAAATAAGTATGCATTGGCTTTTCCATAAATAGTAATATTGCTAAGAAAAGATACTGGAATGATGTTGTTTTATTCTTATTTCATTTTCTTATATATTTAGTTTGATTTATAATGGAGAATTCTGTACTCAAATGCTGAATTTCATTTTAGGGAAAAAAATAATTATGCTTCTACATATTGTAGCAGATGAAGCAGATTATTTTATCTTTGTCCCTTAAGCTAAAATGTTTGAACCACTATAATATAATGAATACTTTTTTCCCAGATTATTTAAAAGATCCTCTCAGTATACAAAAAAGGAATTACGAATGCAGACAAATTTCTGGAAAATTTTATTGAGAGAGACAATAGCACCGGTTTCTTCCCCTTTCTCTGAAATCACAATAACAAAGGAATGGATAAAAGAGATGTAGATTTTATGTGAAATGTCTCTAGTAAAATGAAAAAAAAAGGAAAAAGTTGGTTTGTGCACATGAGGTGAATGAGGTCTAGAAAAATTGGATACCAACCAGTGTGTGCTTCATAAAAAAATAAATAAATGTTTCTTCAAAAAATGTAAAAGAAATCATATTCTGAAGCCACAAATTTCTATTGCCAAACAGGATTGCTTTTCAAAAGCCTGCATCTGCTATAAATGGACCAGACAGCTACACACAGAAATAGAAAGCTTCAAAGAAAGGGTGTGATTCACATGCCTTGCTTTAATAGCAGTATCAAGCTTTCTTTTGAAAGAGATGGGTCTTCGAAGCAGGTGTCCTAAAGGTGCCATCTTACTGCTGAAAGTCAGCCAGTGTTTGAAAGCTTGCCAGCTTGAAGGCCATTAATTGACAAGCTGTGAAAGTCCAGCATCACAGGAAAGGAAATTACACAAAGAGGTGAGCCTTGATTTCCTCGCACCTCACCCAGAGAAACAGCAGAGGGAGCCGCCAATCTTTTCAAGACGAAGTACATGCAGTGTACAACTTCAGTAATGGACCTGTAAATAAGAATTTCACTGGGCAGAGATCACTGTAGTGTCCCTAATTACCTTATGGTAGTTGATTTATGTAATTTTCCCAAATGCCACCCTAGAATTCGTTTGGAAAACAAAAACAAAAACCAACCAAACAGCAACAACAACAAAATAGCTTCTTGGGGGTAGTTCCTAGTTGCTAAGATTTGTGTGATTACCAAGATAATATGACACTGTAGTTCCAGGGTAAGGACAACAAGCAGAGATAAACTCTTTCTAAATATATATGTTTCAGGGCTATTTTAATTTCTTCTTATCTCTAAGGATTAAAAAAAATAATTATAAATTTATTCTTGTCTCTTTTTGATAATGTGCCTAAGGAGTGCAAGTAATATTTAAAGTGGGTCTGTCCATTAAGCCATGATGAAGATTTTGTTGCAATTTTTTTTTTAAACCCAGTGAAGTGTTTATACAGCACCAGAAGTATTTATTCAGTGTCAACCATAACTTGAGAAGAGACACACATCATCTCTTTCTCTTTCTTCACTTGACTGCTAATTGCCTTAGGCAATCTTTTTGAAAATACAATGGAGTGGTAAACTACAAAACAGCAGAAAACCTGGCAATACTAAATGGTGAGAGAACCTCATAAGAATTCCAAATTGGTTATTAGAAAATTCATTCTGTCTGCTACAGAGGCAATTCAACATGGTACTTTGACATTATGGAGTGTCTCATTGCATTTGCTGAATAAGAAGCTATTCTGGTAGACAGAGGCTTCATTGCTTTGATTTCTGTGCTATACTGCACAGAAGTTTCAATATGAATATGCTTACCTGAGAAAAATATTTAGAAAATGGTCATTCCTATTTCTATCAGCATCTTGGTTTTGTTCAAAAAATATGGGTTTGGTTTCTTTTCTCTGTTGTATTGAAATAGGACCAGGAAAGGTAAAGATATGGGATTATTCACATTTACATTTTCATTTGTATAGAAGATAATATTGAATAACCCCTTTAAAATTCCAGAATCTAAATGACCCTCTACAGAATTGTCTAAGTAAGATGTGTGCCTGTCGGGCCTGCAGGTGAGGCGGACACGCATATACACTTGGGATAATGGTGACATATCATTTGAAGACACATGTTCCTTATTTGAAGATCTCAAGGTAAGCTATTTTTAACTGCTGTACTATTTCTAGTACAAGCAACTTCAAACTTAAATATTTTCCCAAATCATAATTTAAGGTTTTTTTTTTTTTCAAGAAAGACTTATCTGTGAATCTTACAGGTTACAGGACATTCTAAAATTATGGTTAATCTAGTTTTAAATATATTTGAATGAATCTGTTGCAAATAGTATCTTTTTTAACTTTGTATTTTTGAATGAAATTTGATTTAAAGAAAATTTGGAAAGGTTAAACAGAGACAATTCATCTCTTCCTCACCCAGCTTCTCCTGATGTTAATAGTTGCATAACCATAGTGCATTTATCAATAACATTGGTGCAGTGCTATTAGCTAAGCTATAGTTTTTGAATATATGAATTTAAAAATACATGCATATGTTTTTTCTAGTTTTTCCTTTGTCTTCCAGTGCACAGTTGAGGCTATAAACATGCTTCTACTTATTAAATGACCTCAGTCTCCTCTAATCTGACAGTTTCTCAGTCTTTTTCTTTTATGATTCTGACATTTGGAAGAGTACTGCTAAGTTATTCCATTGAATATAAGTATGTATTCTCATAATTACAATGAAATTGTGAATTTTAGGGAAGACTTAAAGAGTTTATGTCTCATTCTCATATCAGGGAGTGCCTTTCTTTTTATTTTTTTAATTTATATTTATTTATTTTTTTAAAGATTTTATTTATTTATTTGACACAGAGATCACAAGCAGGCAGAGAGAGAGGAGGAAGCAGGCTTCTGGCTGAGCAGGGAGCCTGATGCGGGGCTCCATCCCAGGACCTGGGATCATGACCTGAGCCCAAGGCAGAGGCTTTAATCCACTGAGCCACCCAGGAACCCCAGGGAGTGCCTTTCAAAATGAATCCTTAATGATGATGTTAAACTTGATCATTTGAGTGAGGTAGTGTCTGCCCCATATCTCCACTGTGAACTGTTGTTTCCATTTTCTAATCTATTAGTGAGAAATGAGTCTAAATCCAGGTACACTCAAGAGGAAGGAAATAAATTCTCAGTTACTGGAGCATCAAAGAGTTTGTGAACATATGCTGAAATTACCACTGCCATTAATACATACTTTGGCTGAGATAAGTTAAGGCTCTGCAAATATTCTATGTGTGATGTCTTTCTTAAATATATTTCTTATAGTTGACTCTTGAACATTTTATGCAATCTGATAATCTTTGCCTTTTAATTTAAGGATTTATTATCACCTTTCCCCTTAAGATGGTGTTATGTTTAAATTCAACCAATATTTATTTTCTATTTGTCCTATTTTTTAAATGTTTCTTCCTCCCTCCTTCCCTCCCTTTCTTTCTCTCTTCCCTTTCCTTCTTTCCTTCCCACCCACTTTCTTTTTCTTTTATTTTCTTCTTTATTTCTCTCTCTCTCTCTCGGATTATTTATTCTTATGATTCTATTTTTTCCTCCTCTGTTGATTTATTGACTATAACACTCTGTTTTGTTATTGTTAGTGACTGCTTCATTGTTCACAGACATCTTTAAAATCATTATAGTCTAAATTTTAGTGATAATATAGAAACCTTAAAATAATATACGTTGATTTCTTCTTTCCTATTACTTGGGCTACTAAGGTTGTGAATTTTACTTTTACATATTGTTGAGCCCTTACATTATTATTAATTTTGTGTAGTCATTTATCTTTTAAAAGTGATTTATATCACATTGTACACCTTAAACTTACAAAATGTTATAGGTCAATTTTACCTCAAAAAATTGGAAAAAAAAATCAATGGTTGCCAGAGGTAGAAGGGAAAAGGTGAAAAAGCAGAGCATAGAGGAATTTTAGAGCAGTGAAAATACTCTGTATGATATTATAATGATGGATATACATCATTATACATTTTCTCAGGCCCATAGAATATATAATATAGAGTAAAACCTAAGGTAAACTGTGGACTTTGAGGGATTATAATGTCAGTGTAAGATCACCATAGGTAAAAAAAAAAAAAAAAAAAGTTCCATTCTGATGAATGATGTTGATAATGGGAGATACTATGCATATGTAGAGGGAGGGTATAAATGGAAAATCTCTGCATTCTCCTATCAATTTTGTTGTAAACTTAAAATTGATAGTAAACTAGCTTTTAAAAAGTGTATGTTATAAAAGTGATTATATAGGTCAAGGGGCAAGATGTCAGAGGAGTCAGAGACCCCATTTCAACTGGTCCCCTGAATTGAGCTAGATATCTACCAGAGCACTCTGAACATCCATAGAATCAGCCTGAGATATAAAATTATATACTTCTAGGGGCTCCTGGGTGGCTCAGTGGGTTAAGCCTCTGCCTTCGGCTCAGGTCATGAATTCAGGGTCCTGGGATCAAGTCTCGCATTGGGCTCTCTGCTCAGCAGGGAGCCTGCTTCCCCCTCTGTCGATGCCTGCCTCTCTGCCTACTTGTGATATCTCTTTTTCTGTGTCAAATAAGTAAACAAAATCTTTAAAAAAGAACAAATCATTTAAGATTATATACTTCTAGATCTCAGTGGGGTGGAGGACCATCAGTGGAGAGGTATGAACAAGGGAGTTGGGAGTGCAGGGACAGATATCAGAGGACAAGCAGAAGGTGGAGGGAGCCACCAGAAGCAAGCCATTGGAAAGTAATATACCAATGTCAAAGTGTCCTGCACTTGGTAACCAGCAGTAGCTTGGAGATTGGTGGCTGTGAGATGAGAAGGGACTGATAACAGGACTCAACCAGAACAAAAGGACTTAAGGAACAATTACTGGCACTGGGTGGCCACAGGCAGGGACCCAAGCCCATGGTCCCAGGAATGGCTGCAGCTGCCACCCACCAGCACCTGAAAGAACCTGCTGTGGACATGAGTGTGTGATTCCAGAATGCCAGCCACTGGGACCAAAACCACCTGGACCAGTCTTGCCCCAGTTTTGGGGGTACAGGTTTACAGAGACAAGCCAGGCCTCAGGCGACCACTGAGTCAGTGGTTGGGGGTGTGCACAATTTGTGGAAGGCTGTGATATTCAATGGGGTTTGCAGAGGGGGAGTCTGTGTGTCCTGGATCATTCAGGGAGGAGCACCAGACTGTGGCTTCTCTCTGAGGCAAAGATCTGGGTGCAGACAGTTTACTTTGCTCAGACCCTCTGAAAAGGCACAAAAGGCCACCACAGAACAAAAGCCTCCAGAGAATTAAAGTCCGCCTCCCCCCAAAACAAAAATAAAACAAAACAAAAAACAGTTTCTACGGATCCCAGCCCCTTAATAGGGGGCAGGGCAAATCTGCATGAGCAGGATTGACTGAAAAAAAAAAAAGGTAGCAAGACCCTCCCCCAGAAGACAAGCTGAAAGAACAAGAGAACAACAACCACAGGGTCCCCATAAAACTGTAAAACCCCAATACCAGGGGAATAACAGTATATTAAGCTCCTGGTATTGCCTCCCCACCTGTATATTTCTTAGATACAACCTTTCTCTCTCTCTCTCTCTCTCTCTCTTTTTAATTCTTTCTTATGATTCTTGTTATTTTATTTATTTTTTAACATACTTACTATTTCAACTAGTGTTTAATAGGATGTATTCCATAGGATTTTTGTAACTTGAACTTTTTCATACATATGCTTTTTTTTTTCTTTTTTATATATATAGAGAGATATAAGCTTCAATGTAATACTTTTTTCCCTATTTAATACTACCTTTATGCATGTAACAGTTTTAATTTCCCTATATCTCTGGAAATTTGAGTCCTCTAACAAGGATAACAAGATACACCCAGGAAGCCCTGAAATACCCTTCCTCACCCACATTGAGGTATCATAACCACCTTCCTGTCAACCCCCCCACACTTTTTATTTTGTGTTTTTATTTATGTTTTCTTTTTATTTCATTGGTCTCTTGTTTGTTTGTTTTTGTTTTTGTACTTTGTAAATCTTACTCTTGGGGCTCATTTTGACTTTTTTGTTTGTTTGTTTGTTTCTTTTTAGTGGTCACTTCCGATTTCTCCAAAACTTCCCAGGATGCACCTTGCTTGGATAGTGGTTGATATTTCCAGCTATATCCTCAACTACAACTCAACAGAATGGCAAGAAGGAGGAATTCCCAACAAAGAAAAGACCCAGAAACAATGGCTTCTCCCACAGATCTAATGGGTATGGATCTAAGTGAGATGTCAGAAATAGACTTCAATGGTAGCAGTTATGAACACAATAGTCAGTCTGGAAAAAACTATTAATAGCAACATAGATTTATTAAAGGCAGAAGTGAGAGTAGATGTGGCAGAACTTAAAAATGCTGTCAATGAGATCCAATTTAATCTAGATACTCTAAGGGCTAGGGTGAGGCAGAAGATCGAATTAGTGATCTAGAAGACAAACTGACAGAAAAAAAAGGATCAGAAGGTGGCCTGGAACAAACAGCTTAGAATCCATGAAAACAGAATTAGAGAAATAAATGGCACCATGAAACATTAGAGTGTCAGAATTATTGGGATCCTTGAGGGAGTGGAGAGAAAGAGAGGACTAGAAGATATATTTGATAAAATTCTAGCTGAGAATTTCTCTCATTTAGGGAATGAAAGGAGTAATCATGTCCAAGGGGCAGAGAGGACACCCCCTAAGGTCAATGAGGGGAGATCAACTCCCAGGCATGTGATAGTGAAACTCTCAAATCTTAGAACTAAGAATATAATTTTAAAGGCAGCTAGGGGTAAGAGATTCCTACCTACACGAGGTGGAACATCAGAACAATGTCAGACCTGTCCACAGGGACCTGGTAAGTCAGAAAGTGTAGGCAAGACATTTCCAGGACAGTAAATAAGAAGAACATGTAACCAAGAATTCTTTATCCAGTAAGGCTGTCATCCAAAATATATGGAGAGATAAGAAACTTCCAACACTGGCAAAAACTAAAAGAATATGTGACCACTAAGCTGGCCTTGCAAGAAATATTAAGGAAGGGTTCTATAAAACTCTTCCTGATACAGAACAGAGATATACAGAGAAAATCCATAGAAACAAGGACTTTACAGACAACGTGATGACAATAAAATCTGATCTGTCAATAATCACTCTCAACATGAATGGTCTAAATGCTCTCATAAAATGGCACAGGGTTACAAATTGGATAAAAAGACAGGATCCATTCACATACTGTCTATAAGAGACTTACTTTGAACCTAAAGATACATCTAGACTGAAAGTGAATGGACAGAGAACCATCTTTCATGCCACCGGACCTCAAAAGAAAGCTGGGGTAGTGATGTTCATATCACAAAATTTAGATTTTAAGCTACAGACTGTAGTTAAAGATACAGAAGGACACTACATCATTCCTAAAGGGTGTATCCGAAAAGAAGATCTAAAAATTATAAATATTTATACCCCCAACATGGGAGCAGGCAACTACATAAACCAACTGTTAATCAAAATAAAGAGATACACTGATAATAATACGTTAATTGTAGGATACCTGAACACTCCACTCTCAGCAATAGACAGATCAGCTAAGCAGGAAATCAACAAAGAAACAAGATCTTTGAATGACACACTGGACTGGATGGACCTTATAGATATATACAGAACATTCCACCCTAAAGCAACAAATACTCATTCTTCCTGAGTGCACATAATAGGTCACAAATCAGGTCTCAGCCAATACCAAAAGACTGAGATTATTTCCTGAATATTCCCAGACCATGATGCTTTGAAATTGGAACTCAATCAGAAGAAAAAGTTTGGAAGAAATTCAGACATGTGGAAGCTAAAGACCATCCTGCTCAAGAATGCTTGGATCAACCAGGAAATCGAAGAATTGAAGCATTCATGGAAACTAATGAGAATGAAGACACATTGGTCTGAAACCTATAGGAAATGCCAAAGGCAGTTCTAAGGGGGAAATACACAGCCATCCAAGCCTCACTCAAAAAAACCCAAAAAAACAAAAACAAAAACAAAACAAAAACAAACAAACAAACATAACACCCGAATTCCTGAATACACAAACTATCTTTGCACCTTAAACAACTGAAGAATAAACAACAAATTAAACCTACCTCATGAACAAGAATGGAATAATTAAGATTAGAGCAGAGATCTATAGGTTAGCAACCAGAGATACAATAGAACACATCAACAAAACCAGAAATTGGTTCTTTGAAAGAATTAATAAAATTGATAAACCACTGGCCAGACTAATGCAAAAGAAAAGAAAAACGACCCAAATTAACAAAATTAGGAGTGAAAGGGGAGGGATCATGACTAACACCAAGAATATAGAAACAATCATCAAAATTATTATCAACAGCTATACACCGATAAATTAAGCAAGCTAGAAGAAATCAGTGCATTCCTGGAAACCTATAAACTGCCAAGACTGAAATAGAAAGAAATTAACAACCTGAGTAGACCAATAACATGTAATGAGATTGAAGCAGTGATCAAAAACCTCCCAAAATATAAGAATACAGGACCTGATGGATTCCCTGGGGAATTCTACCAAATATTTGAAGAGGAAATTAATACCTATTTTCCTGAAGCTGTTTCAAAAAATAGAAACAGAAGAAAAACTTCCAGATTCTGTGAGGCCAGTATTACTTTCATCCCCAAACCAGACAAAAACCCCATCAAAAAGGAGAATTTCAGACCAATATCCCTAGTGAATATGGATGCAAATATTCTCAACAAGATCTTAGCTAATAGGATCCAACAGTACATTAAAAATATTATCCTCATGTCCAGGTGGGATTTATCACTGGGATGCCAGGATGGTTCCAACATTCACAAATCAAACAGATAGAAGAACCACATGGTCCTCTCAATTGATGCAGGAAAACAAAACAAAACAAAACAAAAAAAAGTTTGACAAAATTTGTGAATTTGAGAGCATTCTTTCCTTATTAAAACTCTTCAGGGTATAGGAAGAGGGAACATCCCCCAACTTCATAAAATCTATGTATGAAAAACCCACAGCAAATGTCACTCTCAATGGGGAAAACCTGAGAGCCTTCCCATAGAGATCAGGAACATGACAAGGATGCCCACCCTCACTACTATTGTTCAATGTAGTACTGGAAGTTCTAGCAACAGCAATCAGACAACAAAAAGAAATAAAATGTATTCATATTGGCAAAGAAGAAGTCAAAATTTCTTTGCAGATGACATGATACTTTATGTGAAAAAACCCAAAAGACTCCACCCCCAAATTACTAGAACTCATATAGCAATTCAGTAATGTGGCAGGATACAAAATCAATGCACAGAAATCAGTTCCTTTCTTATACACTAACAATGAAACTGTAGAAAGGGAAATTAAAGAATTGATTCCATTTACAACAGCACCAAAAACCATAAGATATCTTGCAATAAACCTATCCAAAGAGGTAAAGGATCTATACTTGAGGTACTACAGAATACTCATGAAAGAAATTGAAGAAGACACAAAAAAGATGGAAAAACATTCTATGCTCATGGGTTGGAAGAATAAACATTGTTAAAATATCTTTGCTTCCTAGAGCAATTTGTACTTTCAGTGCCATCTTGATCAAAATACCAGCAGCATTTTTCTAAGTGCTGGAACAAACAATCTTAAAATTTTTTATGGAACCAGAAAAGATCCCAAATTGCTAAGGAAATGTTGAAAAAGAAAAGATGCTGGGGGCATCACATTGCCAATTTCAATCTTTATTACAAAGCTGTGATCACCAAGGCAGCATTCTACTGGCATGAAAACAGACACACAGACCAATGGAACAGAGTAGAGAACCAAGATATGGACTCTCAGCTCTATGGTCAACTAATCTTTAACGAAGCAGGAAAAAATATCCAATGGAAAAAAGACAGTCTCTTCAATAAATGGTGCTGGGAAAATTGGACAGCTATGTGTAGATGAATGAAACTTGACCATTCGCTTACACCATACGCAAAGATAAACTCAAAATGGATGAAATACCTCACTTGAGACAGGATTCCCTCAATATACTAGAGGAGCAAGTAAGCAGCAACCTCTTCAACATTGGCCACAGGAACTTCTTTCAGGACACCTCTCTAAAGACAAGGGAAGCCAAAGTGAAAATGAACTTTTGGGACTTCACCAAAATAAAAAGCTTTTGCATAGCAAAGGAAACTGTCAACAAAGTGGCAACCCACGGAATGAAAGAAGATATTTGCAAGTGACACTACAGACAAAGGGCTGATATCCAAGATCTGTAATGAATTTCTCAAATGCAACACCCAAAAAACAGATAATCCAGTCAAAAAATAAGCAGAGGACATAAATAGACATTTCTCCAAAGAAGTTGTACAAGTGGCTAACAGATGAAAAAGTGTTCATCAGCATTAACCACCAGGGAAATTCAAATCAAAACCCCATTGAAATACCACCTTACACCAGTTAGAATGCAAAAATTAACAAGGCAAGAAATAAAAAACTTTGAAGAGGATGTTATCTTACATTGTTGGTGCGAAGGCAAGTTGGTGCAGCCACTTTGGAAAACAGTGTGGAGATTCCTTAAAAAAATAAAAATAGAGCTACCCTACAACCCCTCCAATTTCACTGCTGGGTATTTACCCCAAAGATACTGAAATAGTGAAAAGAAGGGCCATCTGTACCCTGATGTTCATAGCAGCAATGTCCATAATAGCCAAACTGTGGGAAGAGACAAGATGCCCTTCAATAGATGAATGGATACAGAAGTTGTGGTCCGTATATACAAGGGAATATTACTCAACCATCAGAAAAGTTGAATACCCAACTTTTGTGTCAGCATGCATGGGACTGGAGAAGATTATGCTGAGTGAAATAAGTCAAGCAGAGAAAGTTAATTATCATATGGTTTCACTTACTTGTGGAACAAAAGAAACAGTATGGAGGACATTAGAAGAAGGAAGGGAAAAATGAAGATGGAGGGGGGAAATTAGAGAAGGTGAGCCCTGAGAGACTGTGGACTCTGAAAAACAAACTGAAGGTTGGGGTTGGGGGATGGGGGTGATGGGTTGGCCCAGTGATGGGCATTAAGGAGGGCATGTATTACATGACACACTGGGTATTATATGCAAACAATGTATCTTGGAACACATCAGAAACCAATGACTTACTGTATGGTGACTAACATAATAAAATAATAAAAAAAATTAAAAAGTAATTATATAAAAGAAAAATAGGTTTATTATTTATCCATGTTATTATCATTTCTGATGCTTTTCATTCCTTGTGTAGTTCCATATGTCCATCTGGTATCATTTACCTTGTGTCTGAAGGACAACTTTTGACATTTCTTTTAGTGTTCTCTTTCCCTAATCAATTCTTTCAGCTACTGTATCTAACAAAGACTTTACCCCACCTTTGTTTATATATGTATATATATATTTTTTTCCTGAGCATCAAATTCAGGGTTGACACCATATTTCATATACTAAAGATTTTGCTCTGCTGTCTTCTCAGAAGGACTGTTTCAGAAATATGCTGTCACCTTTATCTTTGTTTTTCTTTACATAACACGTTTTTCTTCTTTAGCTGCTTTTAAGATTTTCTCTTAGTACTAGTTTAAAGCAATTTGATAATATGTCTTGGTGTAATTTCTTCATTATTCTTATGCTTTAGATTCTTGGAGTTTCTTAGATCTTGAAAAAATTTAATCATTATTTTTTCAAGAAATATTTTTTCCTTCCTTCCAAATTTGAGGAGTCTAATTACACTTACAATAGGTTACTAAAGTTGTTTCATGATTCACTGATACTTTGTGTGTGTTTGTATATTTTATATATGTTTATAATACATAGTATCTTGTATTATACATCAAAATCACATATAAACAATATTTTCCTCCTGTTCTCTTTGTTTTGGATAACTTATATTTCTATCATTTCAAGTTCATTAATATTTTGTTTTGTAATATTTAACCTGCTATTAATACCATCTCATGATTTTTTTTTCTTATTGTACTTTTCATCCCTAGGTGTGTGAATATTTATTTATAAGTTATAACTCTTCTAATATCCTTGTTGCCTAACTCTAATATCTGTGTCAGTAGTGGGAAGGCATCTGTTAATTAATTTGTCTTTCAATAATAGATCATATAGTCATGCTTCTTTGCATACCTGACACTTCTTTATTGGATGCCAAATGTATATTTTACCCTTTTGTATTCCTATATTTATTCTTGAACTTCGTCCTAGACACACTTGTATTACTAGGAATCACTTTGGTCCTTTGGGATTATTGCTTTAAAGGCTATTCAAGCAAGACAAGATCTATGTTTATTCTAGTATTAATTATTCCCATCTGAGTACTCTTCCCCATACTCTGTGAATTACTGTTTTTTTCAGCATGGTTAGTAAAATAAACACATAGGTATAGAAATAAAACAAACATGGGATGGAGTTGTTTTGTTTTTTGTTTTTGTTTTTGTTTTTGGGTTCTTTGTGAATATCAGATACTGTTTCTTTGTATCCTTTATCATTTTCTGCATAGTCTCAAGTAGCTGTCTCATGATTATATGTTGATCAATCTTCTTATCATTGCTCTAGATAAATATTTTGCATGTCTCCAGAGTTCTTGCACTCTGTGTATCTCTCCTTTCTAGTACATTGTTCTATAAACTCTAGCTGCTCTTTCATTCATAGCTTCTCAGATGCTCTTCCTAATTCAAGGTGTCTGCTTGATCTGTCCATATTCCCTCATTGCATTGTGGCTTGAAAACTTTTAAGGCTGTAAACTGTGGCAGTCATTCAGTCCTTCTCATTTTTTATTTCTTCTCATTTGGTTCCCATCTCATAGATCACTGTAATTTTATTTCATGATGTCCAGTGTCTCAATTTTTTTTTCTTAAGTACATAAATATGTCCTATCCCTTTATTCCAACATGGTCAGAAGAAGGATTCTTTGAGCTCTTCTTGATTTCATACTAGATTTACTTCAACAGCCATGTTAACTCTCTCCTCTTCTCCAAAAGTTTAACATATCTCTGTGTCCTGCCTCCTGAGTTTCAAGCTCACTTTACCAGTTGCTAATCTATGCTGCCTTGTAGATATTCAGAAACAGTTTAGTAGAAAATCTAATAACTTCTCATCACCATCTCTCACCTTTACATCTTAGGAATAGTGCTCTTGTCAAGAACATGGTTATAATAAATTGCTATGGGAACAGTGGGACTGACCTCTTCACACAGTTATTCCTGTGTGAATAAAGATTTCCCTGAGATAATCAGAAATTCCACATTGCAAGGTTCCTGGACATTGCCATAGGATGTCTTCCTTTGGTCCTCTGATATGGGAAAAAGTTTCACAATGCCTCTTTTGATCATTTTAAAGTGATTGCCTTTGCCATTTTACTTTGTGATGTTTTGCTATTTCAATTCTCTTCAAATATATATAATTTTTATTCTGTCAAATCTCACATCTCATATATATATATACATATATATATATATATATAAAATGAGATTACTTTGTTCTGATTACTTAACTGGCAAAATAGATTTATATTTCTTTTGTAGGCATATTTCAATAATGGTCTATAAGAACCACTGAATTCAGAGAATATTGAACATTTAGTTTTATGAAATAATTAAAACATAAGTGATTTGAAATAACTACTCCTGGTTTCAAACGTAGATTTTTCACAAAGCTAGGTGAATTTGGAAGTGATTTAACCTTAGTAAGACTCAGTTTTTTCTTCCATTTAATGAGAACAATAATTGCTTCTTAGTTTTACTTTAGGAATACAAGCAATAATGCAAACTCTTGCTAGGAATTAGTAGTAGGAATAGTGACAATAATTGTATTCATATAATATTAATCATTATCAAGGCATTTAATGATATTATTATAATTTAATACTCAATAGAATAAAATTTCATCACATACTTATATCCCTTTCTCATAGAAAGAAAATATATGTAGGGTTTTGTAGTCTAACAAGGATCCTTAAAATTAGGCTCAGTAATGACTGGTGAATGAATCTTTCCTTTCCTTTAAATAACTTATTCTTGATACCAGGCAGATGTGACAGATTATATTGGAAAACATATGTCATTAAATGGATAGTGAAGTTTCTCAGAAAACTGTTCAGGAAATCGCAGGTGAATTTCTCACTTTTCCACCAGTTCCTGAGCTCACCATATATCTGCTAAATTAACAGCACCCTAATAGAGTTTCTGACTTTCCCAAGGTGAATGGTGATAACTTACACTCCAATGTCTCTGTTTTTATCCTGAGCTGAAGGCAACACAGATCTTATTAAGATCAGAACTCCAAACTGGGAAAAAAATAATCAAGCTCTAGAACAAAAAATATATACATATCTGACTTTCTAATCTCTTCTGTTTTGTTTTGGCTTCATGCTTTCAACCTCATTCTGTCACTGGCACTGACTTGCATACTGAGTTTTGTCATAGTGGTGACCTCCAACTAAAATGGGTCTGGTTAAGGGCATTGTGTGTGTGTGTGTATGTGTGTGTGTGTTTCTTTAATACAACTGTTTGCCTATAGAGCGTATTTTAAAATTATCTCTGGAAAAATATTTATTCACATGGTGACCCTATTAAATACATTTCTCATGCTTATCTTCTGAATAATTTATTTACCTGTTCAATTGATAAATGTCTTAAGAAATAATGCATCACTTTGCTGAATGGTTTTGACTCTTATGTATTGAAACAAACAAAAAAAAGGCAGGTATTTGGCATTGTACTGTGGGAACATTCAGTATATTCTTTATATATGAAGTTCAAAATAATTTATTTCAAATAGATCTTAACAGCATGGGGTAGTGTTAAGATCCACTCCATTATATTTGCTGTACATGCATGCAATTATAAAAATAAATCTATTGTTAGAAATCCCACTATTGAAAAAACATGTTGGAATCAAATCATGATAAATATTTTATTTGAATTTGGTAAACTTATTATTTTCAACTTGTTTTTTCCAATGCATGTGATTGATCTGCAGATCAGTAGAAAGAAACCACTTATGTGCATGCATTAGGGCATGAATACATTTGCACTTTTGCACACACACCTCAACTTATTTCAACTCATTTCTTACTACATAACAAACCACCTGAAAACACAGAGAATTTTGTTTAACAGTAACCATTTCTTTGATCACAATCCCATTGGTTGATCTTTTGGACTGGGACCACCTGAATCATTCTTCTGCTGATATCAACCATGGTCACTCAGAAGTTCAGTCATCTGACTGATCCCAACAATAAATGAACATATATATAGCATTTGTGTCATTTGTAGGCTGACACCATCTCTCTATAAGATTTTTCATCTTCATAAAAGTTAGCTTGAGTTTCTTACATTTCAATTTTAGAACATAAAAATTAGTAGAGCAGAATCTGCAATACCTCTTGGACATTGCACACTGTCACATCTGCAAATCTTTTTAATCAAAGCAAAACAAATACACAACCAGTTCAGATTGGAGGGATGGAAAAATAAATTCTACCTCTTAATTGAAATAGCATAAGCACATTGCAAAGATGCATCTGTACAAAGATAGAAAATATTGTCACAGTGGCATTTGCAAATAGCCTACCATATCTGCTATAATTCTGTATTTGTTCATGCTTTAGCCAATGACATGGGAGTTAATTAAACCAAAGTAGGTTCAAAGTAGGGTCATTATTATGCCCAGCTTTTCTTTTTAGATGACAGCTTAAGGACTATGATTGTGTTATTGTCACAGTCAAATTAGGGACATCATGCATTTATGCTGAGCCTCCACCTGCCCTGCCCCCAGGCTACATCAACATTCTGTTAGAACCTACATTAAAAAAATACATTCTACTGTTTAAGAAAATACTTCCAGATGTCCATTTTCTTAACTTACTTACTGTTTGATTTTCCCAAAGTAAGAAACCAAAGGGAGAAAAAATAGTCAGTACCCAGGTGTACCTAAATCATGTGACACCTTCCCCATGTCCAGAATTCCATAATCTTGCAGTCTGAAATTTTAAGTTGGAATACGAGAAGCATTACTTTTTTGCTGCCCTTATTTTCATGATTTTTTTAGATATATACCAATTAAGTATGTATCATTTGTTTTCAGGATTACAACTATAAAATACTTCAATGACTCTATTATAGATTTTTTTCTGGACTTAATTTTTACTAGACTCAATTGAGTTTTACAAAGATATAGCATATTTAAGAAATATTGTTTGTCTTTTCTCAATGTTAATGTTAAGATCTGTACTTCAACCTGTGACTAGAATTCAACACAAATTTAACAAACTTTGTTCTTCAATAAATAAATCATCATTAAAAAATGAATTTTAACCTTGCTGGGTTATGGACATTGGGGAGGGTATATGATATGGTGAGCATTGTGAAACGTGTAAGCCTGATGATTCATAGACCTGTACCCCTGGGGCAAATAATACATTAAATGTTAATAAAAATATAAAGAATAAACCATGAAACCTTCTATTAGGGAAAGAACATTGAGTCAAAGGATTCAAGACAGAAGGGTAAATACTGGAAGATTCTACTTATTGCAAGATCAAATATAGGCAAAGGTAATCAATGGTGATAGAAGGTCAGAATAGTGATTACCTCTGACAAGAGGTATGGAGGGATAAGTGGGTGGGGCATGGAGGATATTGACTGGGAAGGGATAAATTTGGAGGTTGTTGTCAGTGTTCTATATTTTGAGTTGGGTGATGGTTAAAAAGATATATACATACATAAAATATGCATGTATACTAGATAAATCCATATGGAAAAGATAATTGAGCATTACATTAACAATGAGTGTATTTTACTATATGTAGGTTAATGGAATTTTAAAGGTATTTAAAAACCATAAAAATAGATGTTACCAAGTTCAAAAAAGTAGATACACTAAAAATTTCAAAAAAATGAATTGTAGTTTTTATTAAAATTGTACATACTGGTATATTCACTAGACCATATGATTAAATAACAAATCATATGAAAAGGGACATTTATTTATCACTTTTATTTGAGTGCTAAAGTAAGAGTGAGCTTTATTGTTGAATGTTAAAATATCAATATTTACCAAAACAATGTGTTTGATTCCCTTATCTAGACATACCATTTGCTATATTTAGGAATAAGCCACATTTTCAACATAAGTGTTTGAAAATGGAAATGCATTTCAATGAAGAAGCCATAATATAAAATGTCATTTGGATTTAAGCAGGTCCACAAAAGGTCATGTTATCCACAATGTGTCTTAAATCTAGTCTAGGAATTAATGAATTTCTTCACTATTTTATTCAGCAGATTCTAGCTAAAAAATTACAGTGTGTCAAAAACTCTTCTTGCTTTTGACCTAAAACTATGAAAGAGACAGGAAAGATGGTAGCAAGATCTTCAGTAGTGGGTTAGAGTAATGTTCAAACTTTGTGATTCTGACCCTGAATATTTTGCCATTTTGTTTGTAGATACTGATACAGGGCCCAAGTCAAATGTTTTTCAGACTTGCTTGTGATAAAGAAATATCAAATTTTTTCATCTGCTTATGTAAACTTAACTATTAGTATAATTTAGAGGCATCATATATGTTTTATAATTTTTTCCTCATCATATCAAAGAAGATATTCAGAGATTCAGAGATTTCATCTAACTTCCATTATTCTGATGAAGATAGTGATACACAAAGTAGCTATTACAGAGTGGAAATTTTTGCAAAGTAGGTTCTGGAAGCCTGAATTATTTTCCTTTTTTAAATATTTTTAAATATATTATTTATTTATTTGACAGGCAGGGATCACAAATAGGCAGAGAGGCAGGCAGAGAGAGAGAGGAAGGGAAGCAGGCTCCCCACTGAGCAGAGAGCCCGATGCGGGGCTCGATCCCAGGACCCCGGGATCATGACCTGAGCTGAAGGCAGCGGCATTAACCCACTGAGCCATGCAGGTGCCCCTTTTTAGATTTTTTAGAAATATGTCTTTTATTTATTTATTTGACAGAGAGAGAGAGCACAAGTAGCAGGAGCAGTGCCACAGGGAGAGGGAGAGGCAGACTTCCTGCTGAGCATAGAGCCCAATGTGGCGTTCCATCCCAGGACCCTGAGATCATGACAGAAGGCAGATATTTAAACAACTGAGCCATCCAGGCATCCCTAGGGCCCTAAATTCTAATTTCCAGTTTTGTTTTATTTTGAAGATAGTATAGGAATGGCTATCAGCTCATGAGTATGTATTATGCACCATACCCTCTGCTTGGTTTTTTACCTTTATTATTTTACTTATCATAGCAACCATATGTTTGAATAGCTTTATCCTGAATTTATAGATAAGAAAAATAGATTCAATTAAGTTATTTAACAATTATGAATCTTCAAAATGAAAATCTAAGTTTTTCAAACACCAAAGTTCAGCCCTTAATCACTTGACTACACTGCCTGATAGGTCATTCTGCCTGATTTTCTGAGAGAAAAAGAGGAAGAACAAGGTAGTTTAAGTTTCAGTCATCATGAAGTTGATATTTTTCTTCTCCTTGTATTGTGCTCTAGATAGGACACTTTAAAATATCTGTTCTAGCATTTAAGAATGTACTATCACATTTTTACTTATTCCGCTTTGTTTTCAGAAATCCAAAATATGTACCTTTGCTCTAATAATGCTCGTCATTTTTCTTCCCTAAACAAAAATAAATATGTCTATACTGATGATTTAGATTGCACCTAGAATTTGCTTCCTACATTTTCTTTGATAATATAAACCCACATTTCATTGAAAATATCAAATTTCCTTCTTATAAGCTTAGTATTTTTTTCTCTAACATTGAGGTATCTTTTAAAAGAAATATTACCCTGAAATTCTTATTCATTTCAAAGAATATAAATCTTATTGCCCTAGATGCTTTTATATAACAGAGAATCTAAATTTTAAATATGAGTCTTTAATCTTATTTTTCAATTTCAATCCATTACCAGTTAAATATACTTTCTTATTTGAGATACAAATGCTGTTAACTGTGTGGGATGGTGGGAAATCACCGTATTTCACTTCAAAGTCCAAGGCAGACAAGGCAGGGACTGCCCACAGGAGCAGCACACTGTAATGGTTGTCTTTGGGTTTGAAGCATTTTTGTCATGTTACTGAAAGTGTTCACCAAGAAATGTGTACTACCAAAGAGGTTGGGTGCACATACACTCATGTAGGAAGGCATACCCTAAGTCCTTTCTGAAAAAATGAGAGCACTGGAATTCATTAGTCAGATGATTGGAGCAGAATTGAGTTCTTTAGCCATCAACTGCTTGCTTTAGAGTGTCCAGGGAACTATGAAGTACCCAAAATGAGAGTACTACCTGTGAGTTTTTTGAAATGGATAATGAAAAACTAAATGAACAGGAATGACAATGAGTCAGTTATTGGTAGTGGGAGCAATGGATAAATGCTCTTCATATAGGGGACAGCATTAAGAACTCTAGTGTAAGCATAAATCTGGAGTCCATGGCAGGTGTTATAGAAGATCTCAGAGTAGCTGCATTACCAACTTGTACACTAGAATAGGGAAAAGCATTGTATCTACTGCTGGACCAACCTAACAGATTAGGTATATTGCCAAAACTGCTTTAGATTTTGTATTCCTCCTTTCTGACAAGCCTAACCCTGAGGTAATTGCAACTGTTTTCACTCCTTTTTAGATTCTTCAATTCACAAAACCCTACCATAAATCCAGGTAATTACCATCTGAGCAAACTAAAAGTGCTTTCTTAACATCAGAGCCAATAAAGACTAGATTAGGAGTAAGGGGAAAGGGGTGAGTATTAACACTGCAAGGTCTGCAGTTAAACGGAGTTTGAGAGAGGGCATTTGAGCATAAGTTTCAAAATAAGTGTACAAATAATCAATCCAGCAGTGCCAAATACACAATATTAATTTTATGCTGAATACAATAGCCTCTCGGGGTGGGGGATAGTTTTTAAAAAACACTGCAAAATTCTGGACAATTGATCATTGATCAATTATGTTTAAATTATCCTTTAAACATTTTTTATCAAATTTAATTCTAAAAAAGAGACTTACCAATATTTATTTTAGAAATGGGAAATGTGATTTTCAAAAAGTAATTATTATATCTGTCTGATATTTGTTCATACTTATAATCAAAATAGTGTATTTAATTCAGAAATATCACATAATACATCTTAAACTTGATATGTAACATTTAATCCTATATTTACACTAATAAATAGAAATCTTTCTGCATCATATTTAATTTTTAATATAATGCATAAAAATTGCTAAATGGCAAAACAAATGAATAAGGTGGTTTCAAATTATTTATTTGAATTGTCATGTAAAGTTTGTGAAATATGTTGTCTATTTCACTTATCATGTGCCAGAAAAAGTAATTACATTTTTTGAAAATGTCCTCAGTTCATGTTACATATTCATAATGTGGATAACTATGGAAAAACTGATAGTTTAACATGTAAATTTCAATGTCGTTCACATGTGAATTTCTGTAAAATGAGGAATAAATGTCATTGAAGCACTATAGTAATACTGCATAAATCAACTTCTTTATCTTAACTCTTGTTGCAACATAGGCTTAACGGAAAAGCCAGTTTTCAAGGTAGTATAGAACTCTGCAAATACTAACATGTTCTCTTTGATTTATATATTCTATGTCTTTGCTAGTGATTCAGAAAAGTATGTTTGCATGGATTATCAAATGAATATACATACTTTAAATTGATTTTAATAGAGTATAAATAAAGCAAAATGAAACCTAACTTTTTCTGAAAGCCCACTGGCTTGAAATAACAATGCCAGTAAGTCATACGAAATAATAAGAGAATCTCAAAATCAAGGTTTGAGCTAGAGGTTACTAATTTTTAAAATCATTAAGACAAAAGGGGTCCTTGAAGCTGAAAGGGACAGGGTGAGATGACCCACAATGTGCCACTTTGGCATAAAGATTATTTCAAAGTTAAAAGTAATAATAATAAAAAACAAAAACTAAAGCAAAACAACAACAACAAGAAAAAACAACAGCAGATGCAGGAAAAGCTCTCTGCCACCCCCTAACTGTCTAAATTTACATTGTAAAGGAGAACCTGTATAAAGAAGAGAAATATTAACTATTAACAGAGACCATCTTTACAAAATGAACTTACCTGCATGACAGAGCAATCTTGTCTTTCTCCAAAGACCACTTCTCACCTTATTGCTAATGAGTTTCCTCCCTTAATGTCATCAGGCCCCCAGCCCTCAGCTCAGATAAGCTTCAAATTGCCTCACTTTCTTTGGAGTTTCATGCTTATATTGATTCATCATATTTTCTCCTGTTAATCTGTCTCATGTCCATTTGATTCTAAGACCAGCTAGAGGGACCATAGGGCAGAGGACAGTCTTCCTACCCAACAAAGTCATACACATTGATGTCATCCCTTAAGAGGATTAAATGCACTGAAAAGAGCAAATACACTGATTTGGAGCCTGAGGGGCACTGATATGCAGGAAAATTAATCTATAAATACTGATCACCTCAAGTGAGTGGAAGAATTCCCAAATACAATACCCCTTACAAATATCAAAACAGAAGAGTCCTTCCAGGAGGGAAGAGTCAACAGTGTCATTTACTGGAGAAAGATTAAATAACATGATGATGAAGAATACTTAGAAATCTAATGTATAATACTGTATGTCAACTATACTTCCATTAGAAATACTTAAAACTTTGGAAATCGGTTGTGATCTCAGTTATAGACAAATTATTTTAGATTGACAGATAAGTGGAAATTCTGTGAGGGGCTGTGTGGAGAAGGCAGGCATTTGGCATTAAAACAAATACAATGAAAAAAAAAAAAAGAAAAACAAACAAATACAAAGAAAAGGAGGCCCTGAGGAAAAAGAACAAGCAAAGTCAATGATACACAGACAGACGTATGAGCTCTTCCTCTTCACTTATGAAATGATGCTGTTTTAGAACTCTGAGCACTACCTTCTTAGGTGAACAGATATTGACATATGGTTAGTGGATAGGCAATAAACTCTAAAGTGACACATACTGACGTGGAAATGTTGGGGATCTGAGCAGACAGCCAAGAAAGAATTCTTGAAATGTCTTGAGTGCAAAAAGGTGGGTTTATTAAAACATGGGGACAGGACCAATGAGCAGAAATAGCTGCACTGGGGTTGTGACTATATACTTTCAAGTTGGGAGGGGGTTAGGGACAGCACAAGCCTCCAAGACATTTTGGAAACAAGATTTCCAGGATCCTGAGGGTGCTAGCCATTGTTAGGAAAATGTCATTTATTATTGCTTAGTAAAATCTCAGTCAAGAGACTTCAGATGTATATCATTGGGCCATATGCTTGGAGGATGATTGCTAACATATAGGTTGGGTTTAGAGATAAAGGAAGTTTCCAGAGCAGACTTGTTAGATGTTAAAGCAGACTTAGAGGATCCTGGGGAGTGGGGCTAAGACTGCCTTTTGCCCTTAGCAAAGTGTCAACATTGAGGCAGCTGAGTTCCTAGAGGAAGTTAATTCTTCCCACATCACATGCCATATTTGTTTTTCTCACTGCTGTATCACAAATAATTTACCTAATTTGAGGCCTATATTATGTTTTTAGTATGGTTGAGCAAATTAATTTCCTTAACCTAGCACGTGGCTTCTCTATTAAGTATTATTTCACCTTAATAGAAACAACACTTAATTAACTATACTAATAATTTTGTATCAGATGCAAATTTGCTCAAGTTCTGGTAACAGAGATCCAAAAATAATACTACTTGGTATAATACTACTTGGTATAATGGTAGGGGGTTATAGTTTCTCATATTAAATACAGAAAAGCACAAGAAAGACAAACCAGGTTTGCAGCTTAGAGATAATGTTATTCATATTTCTGATGAAAAAGAGTCTAGAAATGTTTTTCATAGAAGGTATATCAATAATCACAATCCCTCTTTAGATAAGAATACATTTCTTCCCATTTGTTCACCCTCTTTTACATTTTTGATGTCACTGTTTACTGAGTTTTATATTGTATATTCATTAACAAATTATGACAGCTGTAGTTTTTAGTACTTTTCCTTTTATACAAAAGGATATTCAGTTAACACAATCATCAAATTACAAAATTAGAATTTTCTAAATCTGACTGTTTATTTACCTTTACTAATGTCTTTGATTTTGACAGTGTTGTTATAATTTTATAAATGTTATAATGTTACATATCTTTGCCAGATTTTCACAATGTTGCTAAGTCAGATAATGAGAAGAGCCTGTTCAAAACACAGTCCTCGGAAAACTGGATATACACTTGCAAAAGAATGAAGTATAGACCTTTATCAAACACTATATGTAAAAAAATAATTTGAAATGGAGCAAATAGCTAAATATAAGAACTAAATTAATAAAACTCATCAAAGAAAACATAGGGGTGAATACTCACAACCTTTTGAGAGTGGCTTCTTAAATATGATCCCAATAACACAAACTAATAAAATAGCTGTTAAATTTGAGTCCACCAAAATTGAATGGTGGATAATGATGTTTTTAAACTAAATTACATAATGTAAATTGGTATACATTTCATGTCTATAGAATCCAAACATATCAATACAGCACAGTAGACTTGCTGTCTCTTAACCTCACGCAAAATACTGAATTTTATCTATTTTTCATGTTTAAGTTGTTTTTTTTTTCCAATTTGAAAAATATGTAATGTCTTTAAGAATATTCTACATTTTGAAAATCAATCCAGTGGTTCATGCCCCCAAATCACACACTAAGATGACCAAAACTCTGTTCCATTCAATCTGTCTTCTCAAGGGAACAAAATGTTTATAGTTATTTCTGCTGCCTTTCTGTGCTTCTTATTGTTATTTATGTGATTCTTTGGAAAATGATGCCTATATATAATAACAAAAATTTTAAACCCTGTTTTGTATGTAATACTTGAAAATAATTGCGTTGATTCCATGATTAACAAGCTGAGAAGACACATAGAATATTTTAAAAATGATAATTTTAATACATTTTGCCAGTGTTGATTGCTTCTTTATTTCAGCATTACCCAGTGACAGATTAACAGGGATTAGAAAGTGAATACATTGGTTCTCAGGATATGGTGAATGACAAGGGCATGCTCTCAGAACTACACACAATAATCTCTACATGAATTTCATGCTTGAAAAATGGAAAATTTGAGGTAGAGTCATAGCTTTTAAGCAAATTTCTTAAAAATTAGAAGTATAATCTTCAGAGGAATTAGAACAAGTTATTTAGAAAGGCTGCTGGGCAGTTATGAACATATGTGCAACTACAATGCTTTGTGTGTTTGGAAAACAGATTCCTTACTTGGCATCCAGGCCTTCTGTTGTCAACATGCCTAATATTACAAATCCTCATTGTCAGTATGGCTATTCAAAAAGGTTAAAATATGGAAGTGACTTGTAAATCACCATTTAGGCCCTACATTGTAGAAGAATTAACATTATAAACATGGCTGCATTAGTGTTTTCTGTCTAATTGTTTGGTCTTAAAACAAAATATGTTTTGTAGGGACATGTGGGCAATATGTAAAAGATTAAGCTATAAAAAGATCCTGATTAGAGATACTTTTTGGTAAAGATGATTTAAATATTACTAATGCTACTCTGAGAGCTGTTAAAAACTAACATAGGATATTTATTTGCCAATTAATGGGTCACATTAAAATTATATAGTGAGGTGATGATAGTCAAGATTGCTGTTATACTAATAGTGTAAGGGATGGCCAGTTAGGAAAATAGAGAGAGAGAGAGAGTCATTCAAAGAAATAAACCCAATGTAACTATTTCCCAACATTTTTGTAAATTAAATCTGTAACTTCTGATCATTTAGTCTCAGTGGTTCATAAATAGTCTTGTTTTAGCTCATTTTTATTAGCTGGCTCATCAATATCAGCTACTCTTGTTTTACACCATACTATTATGTAAAACAGTGCACATGGATAGACCGACTTTTATTATGTTTATTAAGACTGAATGCCACTAGACAGGTATGAGGCCTTAGGTTAATTATTTTTTTTTTTAATTTTTGAATCAAGTAAGGTAACTTTGATTGTAAATAAGAAATTGAAAATAAGACCAACTAACTGCTGGTAAATAAATTACTAAATTAACCATTTAGAAATGTTTAATTATGTTGAATGAAAATAGCTGCCTCATTTTATGGGTGGTTTCTCTCACCTTGTTATTCTTGGGGTCTTCATTTTCATAGTAAGACTGTAGTAGTTCAAGGCATTTCATATGCTAAGTACAGTTAGGCACATTGGTGCATTGCTTCAGATGTCATGTCTTCACATATGCATGTCCTGAGTCAGAAGGAAGAGGGTAGAGCTAAAAGTTTTGTTTTGTTTGTTTTTCCCCTCTCTTAAATTATCAAAAATTTTACTGAAGGAAATGTCAATTGGAAAAAATAGATACCTAGACCTTTCTTTTCACTCAATGGCCAAGCTTAATCCCATCACTGGCAAAATATATGTGTGTTGGGAAATGTGTAAATAACTCTAAGCTGCTCCTGAAGATCATCTAGCAGTTCCACCAAACCCAGAATGTCATTTATCTATCACTTCAGTATCCCAGTTGTAGCATTCAATAGAGCAACCTTGAATTCTTCAAATTTAAAGCCATGTTTTCTTTATTGTTTTATCTCAAGGACTTGGTATACTGCTGCTTTATAACCTATAAACATAAATATGTGTGTGCATGCATGTATATACACAATTACATAAAGTAAACATAATTAGGTATATACACATGCATAGAGGAAATATATATATTAATAAATATAATTATTAAATATAAATATAAATAAATATGATATAAATATATTAATAAATATAATAAATAAATATAATAAATATATTTCCTCTATACATATGCATAGAGGAAATATATATATTAATAAATATAATGTACAAACACTCCATCTTTGTTGTTGTTGCTTCAGTATTATGTTGGCTAATTTAGGCCTTTTGCTTGTAAGCTTTACAATCAGTTTGTCAGTACCTACAGAAGAGCTTGATTGGACTTTCATTGTAACAAATAGGTTACTTTTAATTATTATGTGAAACCTATGAAATTGCTGAAACTTGGTTGACAAAAATGTCATGTTATATGTAGTTCAACCTAATGGAATTTAAAACTTCCTAAATCTTAAGATATAAGTTGTGCAGTCAGTACACTTAAAATGGAAATTGAAGAAAAGGAAGTAGAGTCACCTATCGAAGACTTTGAAACAAATTGTTAGTATGCCCTAACTTGAACCTAATCTGTTCACCGCTAACTCAGCACTTCCACACAATTAATCTTCTCAATGACCAGTCTATCCAGTGTTTAACAGAAAGAGTTGACCGTTTATCATTTTTTAAGTTTTGCTACCTTAGAGTTACAATGATAAATAATAAATGTCTTTATGAGTCTCACAATATAATATTCTGCCATGTGGTTAATACATTGCTCTTTGTAAAGAAGTGACTCAAAAGATCCTGCCTACTGAGAACTACTGTATTATTTTTACCACTTTTGTACTCACTTCTTGATTTATTTAAAAAAATGAATTTTTGAGAAAATGTGTGTTGAAAACCTAAAGTCCATATTAATATCTTGAATAAGAGTGTCCCTTTTATGAATATCAGTAATCTATTTGTTTTTTTTTTTTTAGAAATAACATTAAATTCTTTATCCAGTTTCATAAAAGCTACATTTTTATTGGTGGTATGTTACCTTTTGCTTTCTTTTCCTTTCTTTTTTTAAAGACTGAGATTCTCATTCTGTGCTAGCTCATCTGACTCTATAGATTATTAAGGGATCTCCTAACATCCTTGAATTAAAATCCTAATTTTACATTGTATTAAATTCTCTCTAATACCAGAATTTCATGTACATATGACTGGAAAATTTTCTAATTCTTAGAAAAATAAGCTAGTTATAATAGTATCGCATGTAACTATTTTTCCACTTATTTTCATTTGTTCTTATTATTTTGTGGAGAAATATATGCCCAAGCATGTTAACTAGTATCTTTTTGTTCTTAGAAAAGACAGTGTTTTTCAACATTTGCTTGAAGTAACTTTATATAAATTGCTCATAACATGATAGGGAAAAAGGTATTTTCATTAAGTTTTATTTGTACCACAGGCTTATTTACATTTTGTCTTATCATTTTTCTTGTATGGGAACAACAGAATTGTCTTATTATTGCTTAATTTGAGAATCAACTGGAATTTAACTTTTATTTATATACATATATAGCATATTACAGTAGGAATCATATAATATCTACAGTCATATTGGCCTGAAAAACCTCTTATCCCAAATAACAGAACTTTTATTTGTTTAATAATGCTTTATATGTATCATGTTTATGTTCCTTTAGTTTAATGCATTAAAGAAGTGATGGAAATAATATGATTGTTGTGACATCTAACATGACAAAATATCAAATGATATCCTGCCCAAACAGGTGCGATATAAGAAATCTTAAAGTCCAAACCCAGGCAATTCAAGACATGGATGTTATTAAGAAAGAAAGAAAAAATAAATAAAAAAGAAAAAAGGAAAATAAGGAAAAAAAAAGAAAAGAAAAGAAGGGGTGGGAGGGAAGGGAGGGGGAAAAAAGGAGCATTATTTCACTTCCAAATAGTGATTTTTTGTCAATTTGGTTGAGGAATCAGTATATATAAATCCTATTAGTATTTAAGTACCTCTTTTGGATATCATTGTAGTAAAATAAAATTAAATTTAAAAAAACTTTGGATTTAACACACATATGTACACAGAGACATGCACATACCACATATACACGCATATCCTAGCATTTAAAATAAGCTTAGTGAAATCTGTTACATCATCAATAAGTATAAATACCACCAAAGAGTAATTATAGTAGTCTTGACTATTCTAAACAAATCTCCAGTTTAAGTTAGTTTATTCTGTGTTTAGAGTATTTTTCAGATTTTTTTTCTCTTGTTTTTTACCATTAAAAAAATATATTTAGTTTTTGAAGATGGTAACAGAGTAGAAATACCCAAGGCTCCTCTCATTCAAAGAGCACAACTAAGTAACTATCAAATCATCCTAAGTACCTCCGAAATAGACCTGAAGACTTATAGAACAAACTCTACAACTAAAGAAAAAGAAAATGTCACACTGAATGTGGTAGGATGTATGGAGATGTAGTCTAGGGGAGAAATAGATGCCAGGTGCTGCAGAGGGGAGGGAGCCATGGTCATAAAGAAAAATGAGAAAGAGAAGATCACACAAAGGAACAAACAAGGAAAGCATTTCCCAAAAACCATTGGCTTGGAAAATAAGAGGGACTGAATTTCATGAATTCTTACAACCAGTGGAGTAGAAAGGCTGGAGTTTTAAAGGTCAGTAGGCTTGGGCAAAATGGAGTCATGAGGGCACTATGCAACTCCTGGAGAGGCAAGGATGGAAACAGTGATCTGAAAAAACACCTGGGGCACACAAGAGAGAGATTATTCACTAACCCAGGCAACATTCATGGAGATGCCTCCCTGGGAACCTAGGAGTGGGCTGGTCCCATTTCCCTCCCATGACCCTCAATATAACACAGAGCCATTTGAGGGAAGCAGCTCAGCACAGACACTGGGTTACTGACTTGCTTATACCAAGCCCCAATTCCCTTAGCTGCCAAGGAACTGAGCTTCTCAGTCAAGCTTGCCTCAGTCCCAGTATGGCAGGCACCTCCCCGAGAAAACCAGCACAGACTCTTGTCCATACCATGTCTCCTGACCAGAGAGTTCTATAGGGCCTTAGGTCTGGTAGATTTGATGTCAGGTCTCATATCATAAGCAGACCAGAGCATACCTAGCTCAATTCACCAGATTCAGGCCAGGGATCCAACACTGCCCACAACTGACAAGAAGAACCTTTACAGATAACTGAAGGCTAGAGCAGCCAAAGCATAGTAGCAGAGAACACACAACATGTACCAGAGACAATTCCTGAAGTGCCAGGCCCTGGGCACTACAAGGCCTTTTCTTCATTAGACTATTACTTTCAGGAGCAGGAGATATAACTGGGTTTTGTAACACAAAGAAGAAGGCAGAGATTTAGACAAAATGCCAAGATGGAGGAATTTATCCCATATGAAAGAACAAGATAAGGCCACAACCAGATGGCTAAGCAAAACATGTAAGTAACATCCCTGATGGAGAATTTAAAGCAACAATCATAAGGATACTCACTGGGCTTGAGAAAAGAATAGAAGACATCAATGAGATAATTATCACAGAGATAAAAGAGCTAAAAAAAAAAAGAATCAGAGATGAAGAATGCAGTAAATGAGACTGGAAACAGGCTTGAGGCAATGAACAGTAGGCTGGAAGAAACAGTGGAACAAATTAGTACCGTGAAAGACAAAATAATGAGAAATAATGAAGCTGAACAAAAGAAATAAAAAAATTATGCAACATGAGAATATACTTAGAGAACTCAGTGACTCTATCAAATGTAATAACATTTATATTATAGATGTCCCAGATGAGAGAGAAAGGGGGCAGAAATTTTATTTCAAAAAATAATAGTAGAAAGCATCCTTAACCTGGGGAAGAAAAAAAAGGATTTTCCGATCCAGGAGACACAGAAAATCCCCCATCAAAATCAGTGAAAGCAGGCCAACCTTAGGGCTCTTGGGTGGCTCAGTCAGTTAAGCATCTGACTTTGGATCAGGTTATAACCTGAAGGTCCTAGGATTGAGGTCCACATTATACTTCACACTCAGTGAGGAGTCTGTTTCTTCCTCCCCCCTCTGCTTCTCCCTCCACTCATGCTTTCTCTTTCTCGCTCAGATAAATAAATAAAAAATCTATTTTTTAAAGATTATTTATTTATTTATTTGACAGAGAGAGATCACAAGTAGGCAGAAAGGCAGGCAGAGAGAGAGAGAGAGAGAGGGAAGCAGGCTCCCCGCCGAGCAGAAAGCCCAATGCGGGACTTGATCCCAGATCCTGAGATCATGACCTGAGCAGAAGGCAGTGTCCTAACCCACTGAGCCATCCAGGTGCCCCCAAAAATCTTTTTTTTTAAAGATCAACCTCAATACATATTGTAATTACAATTGCATAATATAATAATAAAAAATCTTGGGGACACCTGGGTGGCTAAGTGGGTTAAGCCTCTGCCTTTGGCTCAGGTCATGATCTCAGGGTCCTGGGATCAAGCCCTGCATCAGACTCTCTGCTCAGCGGGGAGCCTGCTTCTTCTCTCTTTGCCTGCCTCTCTGCCTACTTGTGACCTCTCGCTCACTCTCTGTTAAATAAACAAACAAATAAATAAATAAATAATAATCTGGAAAACTGCAAGGCAATAAACATTCTTATTTTACAAGGGAAAACCCATAAAGCTAGTTGGAGATGTTTCAATGCAAAGTTGGCAAACTGGAAGGGATGGCATGATATATTCAAAGTACTGAATTGAAAAAATCTGCAGCCAAGAATATTCTATCCAGCAAGGCTCTCATTCAGAGTAGGAGAGATAAAGTATTTCCCAGACAAACAAAAACTAAAGGAGTTGGAACCACTAAGCCAGCCGTGTAGGAAACATTCAAGGAGACTCTTTGAATGGAAAGGAAGGGCCAATATTGACAAAGGGAAGAAGAGATCAGAGAAAATCTCCAGAAATCATGACAAAACAAGTAGTAAAATGGCAATAAATTTGTGTCTATCAATAATTACTTTGAATTTAAATGGATTAAATATTCCAATCAAAAGACACAGGTTGTCAGAATGGATAAAAAACAGGACCCATCTATATTCTGCCTATTAGAAACTCATTTTAGACCAAAGACCTAGATTAGAAAATGAGGTAGTGAAGAAACATTTTTCATACAAATGGATGTTAAAAAAAAAAAAAAAAAAAACGAAAAGCTCGAATAGCAATACTTTCAGCAGACAAGGTAGATTTCCAAACAAAAACTGTAACAAGAAGCACAGAAAATCATTATATAATTATGCAGGGGACAATCCAAAAGGAAGATATAATAATTGTAATTATTTATGCACCAAACATGGAAGTAACCATATACATAAGACAATTAATAACAAATTAATAACAGGTATGAAGGACTAATTGATAAAAACACAATAACAGTAGGGGACTTTACCACCTCATTTATATCAATGGCAAATCGGTCTAAACAGAAAATAAATTAGCAAACAATAGCTTTAAGAGACACACTGGACCAGATGGACTTATGATATATGCAAAACATTCTATCCTAAACACCAGAAGACACGTGTTCTTTTTTTTTTTTTTTAATTTCAAGTACACACGGGACATTCTCCAGAACAGATTACATAATGTGTCACAAATTACACCTCAACAAATACAAAGAGATTGAGATCATACCCTGGCTCATTTCAGGTCATAATACTATGAAACTTGAAGTCAGCCACAAGAACAAATTTTGAAAGACCACAAATACATGGAAGTTAAAAAACATGCTACTAAACAATGAACATGTCAACTGGGAAATTAAATAAAAATTAAAAACAAACAAACAAACAAACATGGAAACAAATGAAAATGAAAACACAATGGTCTAAAACCTCAAAGATACAGCAAAATTGGTCAAAAGAGGGAAATATTTAGCAATACAGGCCTACCTTAAGAAGCAAGAAAATTTTTAAATTAACAACCTAACCTTAAAATTAATTAAAGGAGTTAGGAAAACAAACAAGCAAACAAAACCCAAAGACAACAGAAGAAAGGGGAAAAAAATTAAATCAGAAATAAATAATATAAAAAATTAAAGGCAAAAACAAAAACAAAACCCCACAAAAGAACAGATCAATGAAAACAGGAGTTTTTTTTTAATTAATAAAACTGATAAACCCCTAAGCAGACTTATCAAAAAGAAAAGTAAAGGACCCAAATTAAAATATCACAAATGAAAGTGTAGAAATAATAACCAACACCACAGAAATACAAGCAATTATAATAGAATCTTATGAAAAACTATAGGTCAACAAATTGGACAACCTGGAAAAAATTAAACATATAAACTACTGAAACTGAACCAAGAAGAAATAGAAAACTTGAACAGACCAAAAACCAGCAAAGAAATTGAACCAGTTATCGGAAAATTCACAAGAAACAAAAGTCTAGGGCAGATGGCTTCACAGGTGAATCCTACCACATATTTAAATAAATTGCCACTTTTTTTTTTTTCTCAAACTATCCCAGAAAATAGAAAACTTCTAAATGAGGTAGAAAACTTCCAAAACTTATTTGATGAGGCCAGGATTTCCCTGATACCAAAACCTGACAAAGACTCCACTAAAAAGGAATTGTATAGGCCAATGTCTTTGATGAACATGGATGCAAAAACTCTCAGTAAAATACCAGCAAACAGAATCCAATGATACATTAAAAAATAATTCACCATAATCAGGTGGGATTCATTCCTGGTTGCATGGGTAGTTCAATATTTGTACTTCAGTCAATGTGATACATCACATTTTAAAATAAAGAATAAGAATCATAAAATTATTTCAATAGAAGCTAAAAAGTATTTGAAAAAGTTCAATATCCATTCATGACTAAAACCCTCAATAAAATGTGGTTAGAGAGAAAATACCGCAACATAATAAAGGCCATATATGAAGAACCCACAGCTAATATAATCCTCAGAGGGGGAAAACTGAGAGCTTTTTCTCTATGGTCAGGAACAAGTCAGGGATATCCATTCTCACCACATTTATTCAACATAGTATTGGAAATCCTAGCCACAACAATGAGACAACAAAAATAAATAAAAGCCATCCAAATCAGTAAGGGAGAAGTAAACTTTCATTATTTTCAGAAGATACGATGTTCTATATAGAAAATCTGAAAGGCTCCACCAAAAACCTGCTAGAACTGATAAATGAATTCAGTGATGTTGCAAGATAAAAATCAATGTATAGAAATTTATTGCATTTCTATATACCAATAATGAGACAGCAGAAAGAGAAATTAAGAAATCCATACCACTTGCAAATGCACCAAAAACAATAAGATACCTAGGAATAAATCTGACAAAGAGGTAATAAATCTGTACTCTGAAAATTATAAAACACTGATGAAACAAATTGAAGATGACACAAAGAAACGGAAAGACATTCCATTCTTATGGATGGAAAAACAAATATTGTTAAAAATAACTAAACTACCAAAAGCACTCCACATATTTAATGCAGTACTTATCAAAATAGCAGCATCAGTTTTCACAGAGCTAGAACAAACAATCCTCAAATTTGTATGGAAACACAGGAGATCATGAGGAGCCAAAATGACCTAATAAAGAAAAGCAAAGCTGGAGGGATCACAATTTTGGACTTCAAGTTACCTTACAAAGATGTAGTGATCAAGATATTATATGACTGGCACAAGAATAGACACATATATCAATGAAACAGAATAGAAAACCCAGAAGTAAACCTGCACCTATATGGCCAATTAATCTTTGGCAGAGCAGGAAAGAATGTCCAACGGAAAAAGACAAATGGTATTGGGAAAACTGGACATCAATGTGTAAAAGAATAAAATGGGACCACTTTATTAGACCATACATAAAAATAAATTCAAAATGGATGAAGACCTAAATGTGAAACAGGAAACCATTAAGGTCTTAGACGAGAACATAGGCAGTAATGTTTTTGACATTGGATATAGCAACTTCCTTGTAGATATGTCTCCTGAGGCAAAGGAAATAAAACCAAAAATAAACTACTGGGGTTTCATCAAAATAAAAGGATTCTGCAAATGAAGGAAACAATCAACAAAATTAAAAGGCAACCGATGAAAGGGAAGAATATATTTGCAAATGATAGATACAATAAAAAGGTTAGTATCCAAAATACATAAGGAACTTATAAAACTCAACACCCAAAAAAACAATCAAATTAAAATATGGGCAGAAGAGATGAATAGACATTTTTCCAAATAAAACATATGGATGGCCAACACACACAAGAAGAGATGCTCAATGTCACTGACTATTAGAATAATGCAAACCAAAAGTAAATTGAGATATCATCTTACACTTGGCAGAGTGGCTAAAATAAAAAACACAAGAAACAAAGGGTGTGGGTGAGGATGAGGAGAAAAAGGAACCCTCTTGCACTGTTGGTGAGAATGCAAACTGGTTCAGCTACTCTGGAATAGAGTATGCAGGTTCCTCAACAAAGTTAAAAATAGAACTACCCTAAGACTTACAAGGGCATTACTACGTATTTACCCCCAAAATACAAAAATACTAGTTCAAAGGGATATGTGCACCTTTATGTTTATAGTAGCATTATCAGCAATAACCAAATTATGGAAAGAGTCCAAATGTCCATCAACTGATGAATGAATAAGAAGTGGTATTTACATGCAGTGGAATAACACTCAACCATAAAAAAAGGAATAAAATCTTGCCATTTTTAACAACATGGATAATGCTATAAATGATTATAAGTCAGTGAAAGACAAAAAGTCAGTCAGAGAAATACAAATACCATATAACTTCACTCATGTGGAATTTAAGGAACAAAACAAACTTGCAAAGGCGGGGGGAAGGTAAACCAAGAAATAGATTCTTAACTACAGAGAACAAATTGATGGTTATCAGAGGGGAGATGGGTAGATAATGGTTTAAATAGGTGATGGGGAGGGATGCCTGAGTAGCTCAGTCAGTAAAGCATTTGCCTTTGGCTCAGACCACAATCCCAGAGTCCTGGGATCAAGTACCTCATCTGGCTCCTTGTTCAGCAGGGGGCCTGCTTCTCCCTTTGCCCGCTGTTTCCCCTGCTTGTGTTCTCTCTCTCTCTGACAAGTAAATAAATAAAATACTAAATAAATAAATAAATAAATAGTATTAAGGAGTGCATTCATGCGGAGCATCAGATGATGTGTGGAATTGCTGAATCACTGTATTATACACCTGGAAATAACATTACACTCTATATTAACTAACTGGAATTTAAACAAAAACTTTAAAAATATACAAATAAAAAACAGGGGGTCCTCGGTGGCTCAGTGGCTCAGTAGCTTAAACATCTGAGTCTTCATTTCAATTCAGGTCAAGATCTCAAGGTCATGAGGTCAAGCCCCACTCTAGGTTCCATGAAGCCCACTGAAGATCCTCTCTCTTCCTCTGCTCTTGACCCACCCCCCACTCTCTTTCTCTCTCTTTCTAAGATAATAAATAAATCTTGAAAAAAAAAAAGAAATTAAAAACAGTTTTAGGTTCAAAGCAGAATTAAAAGAAAATTGTAGAAATTTCCTGTATGCATTTGGTGCTGTCAGTATTCTGGATTTCAGCCATTCTCAGATATGTATAGTGGTATCTCGTTGTTTTAATTTGCATTTCTTTGAAGTGCAACACCTTTAATATTTTTATTTGCAATTCATATATCCTATTTGGTGAGGTCTCTATTAATGTTTATCGCACAAAGAAATTTGTATATATTCAGGCATAGGAAATCTCTACAACTGTATGTATTCCCTCACACATGCATAGCCTCCCCTGTTGTCAACATCCACTATGAAAAAGGTACATTGTTAGAATTGATATTGACACATTATAATTATTTAAAGTCCATAGCTTACATTACAGCTTATTCTTGGTATTGTACACTGTATGGGTTTGGGAAAATGTATAAGAACATGTTTCCATCATTATGGTATTATGCTAAATAGCTTCATTGCCCTAAACATGTGTCCCACCTATTCATCTATCCCCACACTTACTCCTGGCAACCACTTACCTTTTTATTATCTCCAGAGTTTTGCCTTTTTCAGAATTTCCTATAGTTTTAATGATACTCCATGTAGCATTTTCATATTGGCTTCTTTTACTTAGTAATATGTATTTTTTAAAATCTCAACAATGCCAAATTTCTGTCAAAGGTCTTAAAGGCTTCTTCTCAATTCCATACCTTTCTCAGTATGAGATAGTGACAAACATATCATGGAATGTCATCAGCCCACATATCACACTTCCTTGTTGAGATTAAAAATAAAAAAACTTTATCTGTGGAGTCATTCCATTTAACAGTGCATATTTCAGTTCAAATGATGTTTTTGAAGGGTTGCAGGATTCCACCAATCTCTCCATACCTACCTTCACCTCCAAAGTTGGATGACTTCTCACATGTGGTATGATCTGTGGACAAATCATGTGCAGAAGTACCATGTTTTAGTCTAGATGGATTAGAAATAAAGTAAGAGAAAAAGAAAACTAGTCCTAAATATAAATAGTATGAGAGGCATTGACTTCCTAGATCAAATCAGGGGAGAGCTGTTTATTTATAAGCAAGGATAATTAAAATGGCTTTTGTGTATGCAACTGTACTTAAGGAAAAGTAGTATTATATTCAAAGAAGATACAAAGCACAAAGCATGAGGCAAGGCTTGGAGTGGGAGGAAATAACTAGTAGAAAAAAATGTTTAGTATATATTAAAAATACAAATATTGATTTGATAAAAAATAAAATAAAAACCATTTAATAAAAAGACCAAATTATATGAAAATATGTATTACAGAGCTACGGAAATAAATTGAACATCAAAAAAGCATTTTAAAAATAATTTTTAAATCAAAAGCAAAAAAACTTGAAAAGATGGAAAGTTAATAACTTAATAAAGATGAAAGATTAAGTACAATCATAATGAATACAGAGGAAAATTACTAAGAGCAATTGCAAAGCAATTACAAAGTATTTAAACGTATGGAAGGCAGAGGTAAGGTAATATTTTAGAACAAAAGTGATTGATCAATATCTTCCTATAAAATATACTTGAGATCCTCTTGGGGGTTAGAAAACAAACAAATACCTTTATGAGGTTCAGTCAAAATTTAAAAATAAATAAATAAATAAACTTACTCTTACTATATAGACAGCAGTCACACTCATTGATGTTTGGCCAAAGGAGTTGAAAACTTGTCTTTATACACCAGCATTTATAGCAGCTTTATTTATAATTACCAAAACTTTCCAGAAACCAAGATGTCCTTTGGTAGGTAAATGGATAAATACACTGGCACACCCAGACAACTGTCATTTATTGGTAAAAAGAAATGAGGTGCCCAGCCACAAAGACATAGAGGAACCTCAACACATGTTACTAATGAAGGAAGCCAATCTGAAAGACTAAACAGGGTATGTTCTCAACTATATGACATTCTGGAAAAAGCAAACTTCTGGAGACTGTAAAAAGATCGGGGTGAAGACAGATGGATAAATGAAGTACAGAAGATATTTAGGGCAGTGAAGCTACTCTGTATGACACCATAATGATAGATACATGCCCTTATACATTTCTCCAGACCCATAAAATGTACACTAGAGGTGAACAATAATGTAAACAAAGGACTTTAAGTGATAACGATGTGTCAATGTAGGTTTATCAGTGGTAAATGTACCACTCTGGTGGGGATGGTGAGATTCTGTTTGTACGAGGAAAGGAAGTATATGCAAAAATATGTTCTTTCTGCTTAATTTTGCTCTGAACTTAAATTTTTTCTAAAATGAAACTCTATTTTTAAAAATCCAGCTAATTAAAATGATTCAAATTAAATAACTCAGTAATGAATATAAAATGTTATAAAGTTTGAGGGTGAATATTCAAGTCATTTAAATTTAGAGCCAAGATTAAATAATTTAGGGGAAATTTTTATGAGTATTATAATTTAAAATAAATTACATATTATAATTACAAGACATAAAAATAATGTAACTATATATTGAGTGTAAGAAAGTGAAAGAATACTAAACTTGTCATCTTCTGTATCAGTGAGTTGAAATACTATTTAAAATTTATATATGCAATTATAACTATTTGCCCATTGTAAACATTTTCATGACCTTAGTGCAAGTTTTCTTAATTTTGACATTATTGCATTTTGAGCCAGATAATTCTTTGTCCAGAAGACCACCCCTCTCCTCTGCCCACTAGAAACCAGTAGTACCTCCTCTTATACCCTTTGTTCAACAACCAAAAAGTCTCCAGATAATGCCAAATGTCCCTAGAGAAACAACTCCTCTTAAGAACTACTGCCTTACCTAGTATCAGAAATCTGTAAAGAACTTATCAAACTCAAAACTTAAAGAACAAATTTTCAATCAAGAAATGGCAGAAGACATGAAATAGACATTTCTTAAAAGAAGACATACAAATGGCCAACAGACACATAAAGAAATGCTCAACATCACTCAGCATCAGGGAAATATAAACCAAAACCACAATGGGATATCATCTCACACCAGTCAGAATGGCTAAAATTAACAAGTCAGGAAACAACAGATGTTGGCAAGGATGCAGAGAAAGGGAAACCCTCTTACACTGTTGTTGGGAATGCAAACTAGCACAGTTACTCTGGAAAACAGTATGGAAGTTCCTCAAAAAGTTGAAAATAAAGCTACTTTACAACCAGCAATTGCATTATTGTGTATTTATTCCAAAGATACAAATGCAATGACCTTGAAAAGGCACCTGAACCCCAATGTTTATAGCAGCAATGTCCACAATAGCTAAACTATGGAAAGAGAGTAGATGTCCATCAACAGATGAATGGATAAAGAAGATGTGGTACATATATATACAATGGAATACTACTCAGCCATCAAAAGAAATGAAATCTTGCCATTTGCAATAATGTGGATGGAACTAGGGGGCCTTATGCTAAACAAAATAAGTCAATCAGATTAAAAACAATTATCATATGATCTCACACATATGTGAAATTTAAGAAACAAACAGGATCATAGGGGAAGAGAGGAAAAAATAAAACAAGATGAAATCAGAGAGGGAGACAAACCGTAAGAGACTCTTAATCTCAGGATACAAACTGAGAGTTGCTGGAGGGGAGAAAGGTGGGGGGATAGGGTAGCTGGGTGGGGTGATGGGTGTTAAGAAGGGCACATGATTTAATGGAGCACTTGGTATTATTTAGGACTGAGGAACCACTAGCCTCTACCTCTGAAACTAATAACACATTATATGTTAATTAACTGAATTTAAATAAAAATAATTAAAAAGAAAAAAAAACAAAAAAGAACTACTGTCTTACAAGAATCATTTAAGAACCTTTTCTTTTAATTGGAAAAATAAATTATCTAAAATAAAGCATTTCTCCGAATCATTTTTTATCTTCTACATTTATATATAATTACATTTAGTAATTTTTATTACTAATTATGTTTTTCTTTTGTTCCCCTTTTCCAATTTGGTATCATTAATTACCAAAGTCAACAGCGGGAAGAGAATTGTACTCAGAATTTTGACTATATGTGTTCTGCAAATAAATATATTTATTTCTGAGCATTTAGGATGACAATGAAAGCAGAAAATATGAATATAACTAGCTATATAAATCTCATCTTAATAAGGGAGCAAAGGGTATTTATAATTTTCTCAAGAGTCTTTAAGCATCAATTAGCTAAAATTAAAATTCATGTAAAACAAGACATTAATATTTCATATTAATTTACTAGTCAGTTTTAGGTAACTTTGACAAATAGAGTTTTAAAAACTTTGCCTTGGAATTGGCAACTTGTCTTGGTCCTAAGTTTTATTGATTCAGTCTCAAAATATTTAGCACTGATTACTGTCCTTATATATACCAGAAGCTGTTCTTTAGATACTATAGACTAGTTGCTTGATAAGCTGAAGTTTTATTAGGTTAAAGATTGTTCTAAATTTGCTCTCTGACCTAACCAACCATTATAGGCACAAAGTAAATGCTTAAAAAATGTACGTGTGGAAGTCATCACCTACTTGAGCTGCAGTGTGTTATTTTTACCTCTAAATTACCCATTCAATTCTAAGTTTTCTATTATACAGCAATGCATTACTAATGACTTTCTAACAATTTTGAGAAATGTTAAGCATTGAGTCATTGAAAACAGTCTTGATTAGGTGATTTCCTTTATTTTTCTGTGCAAAGAAGCACATATGCTTAAACTTCACTATTTTATTCTTAAGTCCTGGGAATTCATCCAAATGTAAAATGGCATATTAAGCTGTACCTACAGAAGGATAAAGTAATCTTTTAAAATTTTATGAGAAATTTTTGAAACATTTTCTTTCTGCCTCACACCCTCTTTCTCTCCCTCATTGATGTAACACATAGAATTGTGTCCAATGTGGGAAACGCCCCATCTCTGCAAACTGAAATCCATATTTAATTCAATATTTTTCATTTGGAACTTGAGATTACAAACTTCTCAAAGAATGAAGTTGTGCGATAGTATGGGATAGAGCTCCTCTTCTGGGTTTTGGGCCAAGTTTATAATGTTTTCTTAATATGGTATTGCTTTTAGAATCATTTCAGGCATTACAATTGATCATGTTTATGAGTACCCAGGGATTTTTAAGTATGCAAATTATGTAGCTGACACATATACAGACTAATGAAATTTTACTAAATGTACAGCTATCATTATGAGGTACCAGTTTATAATATTTTACTATGCTTATCCAAAACATATATTTTATGCATTTTATTATATTTTATTAATTATAATAACATTAACTTGTTTTATAAGGTGACTTTCTAAAAGCAAGGCTTTCCCACTGTGTTTTATGTGATAAACAAAAACTGTTTCTTTTAAACTTTATTATTTTCCATTTGTAATTACAGTTTTCTCTGCATTTTATTAACTTTTTTTCTTGTAGTTACAAACTCTGAGGTAGTCTCTGGCTCTGAGAAGATCCATTTACATTTACAACATTTATATAAATTCATAGAAAATATCTGTTAGTTCATGAAAAAGAGTATAAAATACAATTTTAGTCTATTTTTGCATTAAAATAATGCTTCTCCACTGTGGGTAAAAATACAGATGCAACGATTGGTTGGGTGAGGAGGAGAAACTGTTCACTCTCATTAGAAGAGAGCCCAGTTTTGAACTCTGTATGTCACTCTGTATGTTCATCATTTTGCCTCGAGGTAGGATCCAAGAAATATACAGGATGGTGCTAGCAAGGTTTTTGTAATCTTCAAGTGACATACCAATTACATGTTATTATTAATGTTTCAGGTATTTTAAAAACTGCTATTTAAACCTGAGACTATTAATGCTTGAAAAAAAATCTGCGTGGCTCAATTCAGGTGTCACATCATTATACCTTGTGAATTTCTTATCATAGTTAAGGATATAAGTTCTTTCTCATTTCTTACCTCAACTTCCTTTTGTTTTTAACTTTTAATGTTATTTACATTACAGTTTTAATTAACGTGAGAGTCAATATTCTTATTATGATTATGTAAAATAATATTACTGCTGAGACCTGTACTGTAGTATGATTACATTTCTTTTCTCATATAAAATTTTAATTTCCTACAGTTAAAAGTTATTTAACTGTGTTTTTGTTTAGTCTTTTTTATGTACCTGTTTCTATATTGGTAAAAAGTGCAAACAAAATTGTTGCATACTTACAAATAAAATTTCAAAATAAAAATCATTTTAAATTTTCTCTATTATATTTTTATTTTTTTCTTGGGAAAATATTATTTTCACATTTGTCCCATGACTTTAATCTATTTGTATTGCTCTGTAGGCAAACTGAAAAATAGTAGGCAGGAATTCCTTGTCTTTGTTCTCCTAGATTGAATCACTTCCTTCCTAGATTTCACGTCCTCTTTCTTGCATGTTAATGCATATATTACATTAACTCTTCAAGTAAATTAGGAAGTAAATGTAAACTTACCATTATTTGCCTAAAGTAAATTGAAGATAAACTGGTGAAGGTGCTAAAGCTCTGAAAATATCTTTACTCTCTCTTCACAATTGGTGTTAGTCTAACTTTGTATATAATGCAAGGGAAATATAAATTTAAGAAAAATAATTTTCCTCTGTGTTTTGAGTTCTTTGCTCCAGTTTATTATTACTCTCAAGTGTTGTTGAGAAGTCTGATGATGTTCATATTTCAATGGACTTTTAAGTGATCCCTAGATATCAGTATTTGGGTGATCGTACTGGACTTTTTCTCCAAAGAATTATGTTAAATTTCCTATTTCTGTGTTATAACTGTGACTCAAGGACTTTTGGAGCAGATACTAGAAGGGTCTTATGACTCAGTAGGAGACTTTGAGTTAGTGTTTCTTTTTATTTTATTTCTACTCTCCTTTCCTTAGTAATCCCAGTTTTCTGCCTTTCACCTTCAGTGAGGTGAGTATAGATATTAATTTGTTCTTCTAGGAGTGGATGAATGAAAGTGGCAGGTCTGTACAACATGAGGATATAGGGTTTCCACCTCTTTTCAATTAGCTGACAAATTTAAGTTAATGCATAGCAATTTCCCAATTGTAAGATTTTGACCTATATTTTTGCCTAAAAATGGAATTTAGTCTAATGACTTATTGAAATTTAGTAATTTATAACATTTAATTAATGGATTAATATTAAGATTCTTCTTCTTTTTTTTTTAAGATTTTATTTATTTATTTGTCAGAGAGAGAGAAAGCGAGCACAGGCAGACAGAGTGGCAGGCAGAGGCAGAGGGAGAAGCAGGCTCCCTGCTGAGCAAGGAGCCTGATGTGGGACTCGGTCCCAAGACACTGGGACCATGACCTGAGGCGAAGGCAGCCACTTAACCAACTGAGCCACCCAGGTGTCCCTTTTATCTTCTTTTTAAGAAATTCTATTTTAGTCCATATAGAAATCAATTCAATTTAAACACAACGACTATTTTTTTTTTTAATTGGAATACATCTGTATATCCCTAAAAATGGAAATGGATAGTTATAATTTGGCATCTACCAGATGGAAATAAATGTTAGCAAGAAACCATATACTTCTTTCATGTTGTACTTCTTTGGTTGTATATGGGATGATTATGTAATGATTTGTACAGAATAATAGTTGAAAGCAGTATGCCTGGCTACTTTAATTATATTTGGATTATGCATAACTTCTAATTGTTTCTATTTTTCTCCCCCCCATTGACTATATATTAGTTTTATTTTTTTGTATTAGTTTTATAACCAAGAAAACAAACTGATTTAAAAATATGTGTGTAGGCAATACAACTTTGTGTAATTCAAAATAACTATTAAACAATTAATGACAAGTAATTCCATTTATTGGCCTATGAAAGTATTTTAAATCCACTAATATATTTTAGGCTAAAATATTAATCATGATCTAAAAGTACTTTTAAGACTAGGCTACTTGCTGACAGAGACATTGAGTGGGAAAGATCAAAAAGAAAAGAAAATGTGTTAATACGTTGTATTTCTGAGACATATTTAAGTTACTTATCCCTTTCTGCATGTTTCCATCCTCTTTTAGTCCTCTTCATTAACAGTTAATTATACTTTTAATCCAAAATTTCTATTTACAGAGGGGAAAAAGAAACAGAAGAGTAGTAAACTCATAAGTGAAGAAAAGGTGGTTAACAGGGCACAAAATTTGGATTTTTGAGTGTTTTCATTCTTATTCTTATAACCAATTTCCAATTTGTATTTAACACACAACATTACTAGCCTAGAACACTTTGGGATGTCTTCTCTCTGTCACTTTCTAACTCTGCAACTATGAATCTTAATTTCTTTATTTTTAAAATAAAAATATTAATGCTAACTCCTGCCAATCTTACAAAATCTAGTGTTTTTTTTTTTTTCCTTAAATAAGTGAACTGGTGAATGTGAGAAATTGTATAAATTAAAGATATTAGAATAAGTGATATTCTTCCTTTTTGGATTTCATTCAAGAATAAAATATATAAAGATTTCCAAAGTTATCAACCAATGGGGCACCTGACTGGGTCAGTTGGTGGAGCATGTGACTTTTGGTCTCCAGGTTGTGGGTTGAGCCCCATGTTGGATGTAGAGATCACTTCAAAAAAAAAAAAAAAAAACTAGGGGCACCTGGGTGGCCCAGTGGGTTAAAGCCTCTGCCTTCAGCTCAGGTCACGATCCCAGGATCCTGGGATCAAGCCCCACATCAGGCTCTCTGCTCGCTAGGGAGTCTGCTTCCTCCTCTCTCTCTCTCTGCCTGCCTCTCTGCCTACTTGTGATCTCTCTCTGTCAAACAAATAAATAAAATCTTAAAAAAATAAAATCTTGGGCACCTGGGTGGCTCAGTGGGTTAAGCCGCTGCCTTCGGCTCAGGTCATGATCTCAGGGTCCTGGGATGGAGTCCCACATGGGGCTCTCTGCTCAGTGGAGAGCCTGCTTCCCCCTCTCTCTCTGCCTGCCTCTCTGCCTGCTTGTGATCTCTCTGTCAAATAAATAAATAAAATCTTAAAAAAATAAAATCTTATAAAAATAAATTTTCAACAAATAAACCCAAAACCATGTACTGACTAAGAATTGAAATTTTAACTATAACAACTGTTCTCTTTGTTAATGTCATATTTATTGTGGTATAATTCATACTTTCCATAAACAATTCCTCAAAGCTTTCAAGAAATAGTTTTACTTCTGGTGATAGTTTGTATACAAAAGGAAGAATATGGAAAGAAACACTGTAATGATATCTAGCTGTATGCTATATCAGAAATCCTGAAGAAATATTTTAATCTAAATATTTTAATGTAGAAGGTATGATGAACATAGACATTGTTTACAGAAACAACATAAAAAACAGGGACCTTTTCCTTTCCTTAGAGAGATAAAAAGTATCTCAGTAATCTCTGTTCATCCATAAGTGATAGGATTTACAGAGGCTTAAAGATCACGTAATTCAACTCTTTCATTTTAGGAATAAAGAATCTAAGGAATAGGAGATGAGTGGTTTTTCCATCATGACCCCATGAGTTTCTGGAGTAATTTGAGTGGGAGAGCCATGATGCCTGATGCCTCAAATCTTCCACTGCATCCCCAAACTGCTAAGCCTTCCCTTAATGGTTGTGGCATAAGAAATGTGTGTGTGGTCATTTAGGAGTGGGCTTTTGGCCCCAAATTATTATACACCACACAAATATATATAGGCTGAAGTATATTAAAATACATACTTTGAAGTCAGAAAATTAGCTAACCACTTTAAATAAAATTTGCAAAAGTTTTACTTCATGTTTAGGACTTCCTTTTGAATGTTTCTGACATTAACCAATAAATAGTCACAATATGTGCTATTCCAGAAGAAAATGATGGTGTTTTTAATATCAGTGTTTATCATGCATAGGAAAACACAAATCCCAGCAGACAGCACTAGTTAACCATTTTCACAAGGCTCATTCATCTCTGGACCTATTGCTAACATGTAGCATCTCTCTTACAAACCAAAATTGTATCCATTAGTTCATGTTCCTCTATTAAATGCCTTTCCATTTACCCTAGCTTTCAAAGAGTCAAGTGTTCATAACACTGTAGAAGGTATAGAAACAAATGGATTTCACAGAGGATTGCCCAATTTTATGTGCCTTTACAACCTTTAAATTATTACTTTTGTTTTTATTGCATTTGGTGATATAGGAGAATGAAAAAAATTAATCTTGTGTTTCTTATGGTTCTCACTTCTCATTTAATCATATTACTATACTCCTTATGGTAAAGTGTAGGAAATCCTGCTGTTATCTGACAGTAATTTGCATATCCAATCTATACTAGTTATTAAGGCTTCAATTTGGAATAAAGTCAAAAAAATCACTGCCAGGTCATTCTGGGTAGATTGATAAAATTGACATTTGATGTTACTCTGAGTTTGTTTCCCAAGTATCCTTAGAGCTGAAAAATAGTAATAATCACAAGTCATCAATTGAATTTATTAAACTTCCCTATAATATAGTATATAATTAATTTACTGTATATGCTTATCTCTAATTCTTATAGAACTGTGAGGAATACAGTGTGTAAATTGGTACTATCAACAGCCTCTTTGCTTAGATCAGGAAGCTGAAACACAAGATCACACGTGATATAAAGACCAGAGCTAGGAATCATTTCCATCTCTTCCAGGCTCCAAAGCCTGCATTTTTCTACTGTAACCCTCATAGAAATAAAAGCTGTTGAGTCAGCCTTTATAAATCTCTGTTAAACATCTAAGTGTTTATTCTATTTTTAAATCTGGGGAGAAAATTTGATTTAGCAAGTATATATTTGGAATTTACAATGTCATCAGTCTTATACACATAAGGCAATAAAATTTACCAGTGAATATTTTCAGGAAGATTTTTATTTTTGGCTTTACTGGGAGGCAAATCTTTTATAACCTAATCTAAATCCACAATTTTGTGTGTTTGCAAATGCATATACACACATACAAATTGTATTTGTATTTTGTTTTTGTTTTTGTTTTAATTCTAAGCAGAATATATGTTTGTGTAGCAGATATGCATTATACCTTGGTGTGGCATATGTGGAATGTATAGTATGACCTTTCATATATATTGACTTCCCAGATTTTTTAATCTACCAAATAATCATTCAAATTAAGTTCTTCCTACAAGTATTTAACTTGTCACATCTTAGTTATGCCCTAATGAGATTTCTACTTTGGTCTCACATGTTCCAATTTGTTACAGAAATTAAATTAGTCAATCATAATTCATTTTTCACACATCAGTAGTGATAACTATACTCAACTGACAATTATATTTATTCAAAGTTGATTTATATTTTTTAATTCAATATATTGTCTAGATAAGTAAACGAGGTTGGCTGACAATGCTTATTTTCCTGTACTCCACATTCATGCAAATTAAGAGAAAATGAACAGTGTATCATTTCTCCTATTCTATTCTTAGCCATTTCATTAGTTTTTAATGAATTCTATAGTACTGGCTAGACAGTCCAGAGGGCAATCAGACCCAGAAGCTTATGCAGTAATTAGTGGTTTATAAATGTGAAAAGAGAAGATTTTGCTGGCAAATATTTATTGTCAGATCATATTTTGCAGACACTTTATGGGAAAAATCCAGGATCAATACATTTGGGGAATGAATGAATGAATAGAAGAGTAGTACTCTTGAGTGTTTATTGACCTGTCATCTTATTTATGGAAATCTGTGAAAACGTAAACTGAAAATAAAATAACTTCTATGAAAAAATGAAGTAAAGTAATTCTTTTAAGTCATTATCTATTTAATAAAGTACTATATAAAGCTTTTCCCAACAGTGTCATAGTGCCCTGTTCTTTTCCCCACCTACATTCAGAACAAAGTGAAGAGTACAAAGAGTAACACAACAGATGTATATCAAAATGTTACTTTTATAATAGGTGTGGTTACATGCCCCCGAAGGACTTACTTACATGTCCCCCATGCCTGGAATTAGAATCACTTTCCAAGATAGGAGGTTGAGCCCACAGGGGCATAGACAACCCAGACTAGGCTACTATTTACTAACCAAAAAGTATTATCCCAGAACTGGGAATAAAATATGAGGGATTGGGGCTGGGAGGGATGAGCTATGCATCCCACTCCCTACTACCAAATTCACCAATAGAATAAGGCCAGGAGAAATGTTGGCTGGAGTTATTACTCAAAAACTACTCCCTACACTCTACTATAAGACATCTGAGGTCTGCTTTGTTCATTGCTGCTTCTAAGGACCTATGACAATCTGATACAGAAAAAATGCCGTATTTGTTGAATGTTAATTACAGTGAATGAATGAAAGTTTTCATAAGAAGGTTGGGGAACAACCACTCCTATCTTATGAAATCATTGCACATTAAATCAGAAATAATGTATAGCTGAATCTTCATTTCAAACCAAGATGTGATTTAGGAATTACGTACTGCCTCCTTTTCAAAGTCCTGAAAGAATGCAACTTTTTACTTTATAAAATTTTAATAGTAATTCTATTACTATTAATGCATTTTTATAATCTGTGCAAGATACAGTGACATATGATTAACAAAAGTAAAACTCCTTAATAAATGGAATTCTACAGTGCCTGGGTGATTCATATATTTAGGCATCTGCCTTTGGCTCAGGTCATGATCCCAGGGTCCTGGGATTCAGTCCCCACATCAAGCTCCCTGCTCAGTGGAGAGTCTGCTTCTCCTTTTCTCCATGCCCCTTCTCATACTTATGCTCTCTCTGTCTCTCTCTCTTAAATGAATAAATAAAATCTTTCAAAAAATAAATAAGTGACATTTTATCATCCCACACATATTATTATGTTTTATTTTATTTAATGGCATTTGGAATATTTTTTATGTACATACACATCTGCCTTGGTATTTTAAATGGATTCATGAAAATGTAACACATTATTTCATTGAACTATTTTTAGTTTATTTTGTAATTATTTTGCAATAATTCAATCATCAATCATGTGCATGACATTTAAGAAACATAGGAAACGATTTCTATAGACTAGATACTCAGAAGCTAAACTGCTATTTCAGTTTTGGAAATTTTCCCTCAAAATAGTATGAAGCTACTATGTGATTTTGCTGAATATCTTCACTACTTTGACCAATGTAATGGATGAAAAAAATATTTTTTGATGATTTATTTGACACATTCTGAATTATCAGGGAATTTTTATCATGTATAAATATGCTTATTGGTAACTTGTAGCTCTTAGTCTATAAATTGACTAAACAGTCTGGACTCTGCTGCAGAAGAGGGTTCTTCAGTATGTTTCCTTCCTGCTAATAACATTTCATCAGCATTCTTTCCTCTGATCATCCCCCTGAACTTTCTCAGGGAATTTTGTGAGTCCAATCTCAAGTTTTGCTTTGCTCCCAGGGCCTTATATCTATCATTCCTTAAAAGGCCCCCCTTGCCAGATTATTTTGATTATTGATATTCTTGGATCCATCAAAAGCATTAGATGAAGGACAAATTGGCCAAGTTCCTAAAAAAGTAGCTGTGTAATAAATTACTCTGTTAGTTTTTCCACCTTCCCTTTATTTGTCACTTGCTTACACTGAACTGAGTTTCTCTAGACCACTTAGAGAATTTTTGTCTTATATATATGTACTTGGTTATGGTTTACTTTCATCTTGTTAGTGTAATTTGATCAAATTATACTTTTTAGAGATTTATCACACCTATTAGTTTGCCTATGGTACTTCATCTTGTTTTTCATACTAATAAGCTCTTTTATATTTTCTATGATTTTTAAGAGATTTGGAGCTAGAGGTAAAGATTTTACTTAACCTACCATCTCTACACAATTTCCAAAATAAAATTTCTGAAAGAGAATAAGAGAGTGATAGAGAAATTATATAGATATCATCAATATTGATTCATTTTTAACCCACTGAGCCACCCAAGCTCCCCAAGATTGATTCATTTTTAACTTGAGGTTACTCACAACTGTTATGGTGCAATCATATTAGAGTCATAGACAGTTTTTGGAAAAAAAAAAAAACTGAATATGACATGCTATAGAAAGCTCTTTTGACCCAGATCAGGAGAAACAGGCAAAGATTACTAAGATGCTAAGACCAGAGCAAAACAATAGTGCTTGCAAACTTGAATCATATATCAGACGTCAAGAGTACAGATGTTTTGAATTATACACGTTAATTTTTCAATCCACCTTAATCTGAGTAAGTGTTTATAGTGTGCTTTGGGATGAAAAAGAATTAAGATTTATTTATTTAATGATGATTAGTGATTTTATGAATAATTCTTTCTAACAAACTCTTGGGAAGACAACCAAATGCAAACTAGTATTAAACAATAAGAACAATAATAACAAAAACATTACTAATAATAGTATTCACTAAGTGGTTGCTAATAGCCAAATGCCTTAGTCCATTAGGTCTGCTCTAACAAATCCATAGACTTGGTGATCCATAAACAATAGAGATTTATTGTTTATAGTTATGGAGGCTTGGAAATCTGAGATCAAATTGCAAACAGATTTTGTATCTGATTATTGCCCACTTCCTGGTTCATAAATGTCTGTCTTTTTGCTGTGTCCTCACATAGCAGAGGGTTGAGTTTTCTAGAGTATATTTTATAAGGACACTAAACCCATTCAGGAGGGCTCTGCCCTTAAAACTAATTACTTCCCCAAAGCACACTTCCTATACCATCACAGTGGCCATTAAGTATCAACCTAAGAATTTTGCAGGGGATACAAATATTCAGATCATAGCATCAGAGATTTCAATGTTTACTATTATTTAATATAATTCTTTATTTTTTAAGATTTTATTTTTAAGTAATCTTTACACCCAATGTGGGACTTGAACTCATAACCCCAAAATCAACTCACATGCTCTCCCAACTAAGCCAGCCAGGTGCCCCCTGTTATCTCATATAATTCTGTAAGAGACAAGTAATCCTATAATTTGATCCCGCAAAAGGAAAAAAAAAATGACGCTTAAAGAGACTACAAAGATCCATCACAAACAAAGCAAGTTCTCAAGATATTTAATGTGTCAACAGAAGGATAAGCCATGTCAGCAAAAACCACATAGTAGACTTTAAGTATGTACAGTAGCTTTCTGTGATAAAAGGTCAATGATATTGCTTTCAACTTTACTAAAACATATATTTAATATGTATTCCCTGTGAAGATGGTGTATTGGAGTAATCACTGATATAACATTGACATATGGATATGATTTTATCACTTCTTTTATTTGTTTATTGAGATTTTATTTATTATTTTGAGAGAGACAACACAAATCGGGTAAAGTACATAGGGAGAGGGAGAGAATTTCAGCAGCTCCACGCTGAGCATGAAGCATGATGTGGGGGGTTCAATCTTACAACCCTGAGATCATGACCAGAGGAGAAATCAAGGGTCAGATGATTAACCATCTGAGTCACACCCAGGTGTCCCTGATTTTACTACTTTCTAATGGATATTATATAATAATAATTTTGGAGAAGTGATGAGAACAAAATTTAATATCAATTAGAAATTTAACACTTTTATTTGGTGATATAGGAGATAAAGTAAGGATTTTTAAATTTTATAGTTTATCTAATAAAAATATTTACTAAATGGAATAGGAAATATCAAAGTTAATAGATGTTTGGATCTCTTATAAGAGCAAATCATCTATTAACAATAAAAATACACAGAAATGTGTATAGTAAAATAAAATGTTTGTGGATATTTATAGGAATTGGAAATGCTGCTTTTGAGGTTTTTCACTTTTTATATTTACTTTTGAAATTCAAATATTAAAACCTGTGGAATATTTCTAGCTCAAACTTTAATATTTTAAGTCTGTAAGCTTTAGAGTTCAAGTGTAATCGTATTGCATTTTCAGCAAACTTAGCTGCCTAGCATTGAAATCTGTTAGTGAAAATTTTAGTTAGGTTTCAATCTAGCTATAATTTTTTAAATTAATTATGATCAAGATTAGCAAAGTTTTCAGCCCGATTTACAATACTGATCTTAAACCGTGTTACTCATGAAATCTGCCATGTATTTCTGTACTTGGTAATCTCTACACCCAGTGGTGATTTAAGGTTATTTAGTACATTCTGAAAATTTCCTAGAAATTAGTTAACAATTTGTTTTCAGTTAAATATTAATATTAGCAGTACCTCTATCTACTATGTTACCTAAGTAGAGAATAGAAAATTTTGAAATACAAATTTAAAAGCATAGTTTTGTGCATTTCTAACAAATACCAGATATAGGACTGATGTTATCTAAATAGTACCAAAGTAATCAATACAGCTGGAGAAAAACAGTTTAAATAATGAATGGGAATTATTTTTCAGTAAGGATCAAAATACCTAAGTTCCTAATTCAACCCACCTATAAATTCTAAGGCTTTCTAGAATTGAACTTATTGTTCATGTGACAATTAATAAAATATCTTATTAAAACATTAAGAGCATATGAAGAAAATAGTACTAACAGAGCCATTAAGGAGATATATATTTGGTGTTACATATTACAGACTATTTGGGAAAAGTTATTTTACACAGCACACACAAACTCCAACTGAGGAGGGGACTTATTAACCCTGAAATTTTTATATTTGTAGATTATATATCCAGTAGTATTTTCACTCTGAAGCTCATTTTTAATTCATGTACTTTGGATAAAAATGACAGGATTTCAATGATCTCCTGGCAAGCAGAAAATCTACAAAAAATTAAATAGAAAAAAATAGACTTGGGGAATACCTAGGTGACTCAGTAGGTTGAGGGTCTGACTTTTAGTTTTGGCTCAGATCATGATCTCATGGGTCATGGGATAGACCTCCACAACCATCTGGCCCCACATTCAGCAAGGAGTCTGCTTGAGATTCTTTCCCTCTGCTCCTCCTCTCACGCATGTTCTCTCTTTCTCTCTCTGAAGTAAATAAATAAATAAAACTAAAAAAAGAGAGAGAAAGTAGACTTTGGAACAAAACAGAGCTTTTTTGGAACTGGTCCACATAACTTGACTCAAAATTACATAGACATTTAATCTCTGACTCTAATGGCTGTGGTTTCACTTCAGATCTGTGGCCTGTAATCTGAAAAGGTTTATGTCCATAGAATTTTTTAAACATTCTTGTTATATAATTGTGTTTTACTCATAGTTCACATCTTTTAAAATTGAGTTTTCCAAATCCCAGATTCTGGGAACCAATTTATATTTAGCTATGCCATATTCCCAGGGAAGCATTTTCTTACTTTTTGATTATTGATTTATTTACTTACTTACTTGTAATTCCACTGATAGATGAATGGATAAAGATATATAGATATAGATACATAGATATAAATACACACACACAGTGAAACATAGCTCAGTCATAAAACAATGAAGTCTTCTCAGTTGCAATTACTGGTAACTGGATGGAGCTAGAAAGTATAATGCTAAGTGAAATAAGTCAATCAGAGAAAGACAAATGCCAGGTGATTTCAGTTGTGTGTGGAATTTAATTTTTAATATTTTTATAATTTTATAGCACATTTTAAAAATTTTGTAATACATTTTAATGAGTCATTTAATCTTTAATTTTTATCTTACCCTTCACTATAAAGTGGACATGCAAATAAAATAAAGCATTTTGCAAATATACACAGTTCATAAAACCAAGGAAAATAAGCATTAGGATAAGCCAGTCATTTTATATGCTTTTCACAGATCTTGGAGTTCCAATGCATTTTTTTAAGAATTTCAGCACTTTCTAATTACAACGTTGTAGTTGAGGTGTTTTTTAAGGTATTATGTTTATCCTAATGCAAGAGTCACTATTAACCTTAAATGTCATTAGTGAATCCCTCAACAACCATAAGATTATTAAAATATATTTTTAATTATTTATTATGGGAGTTTTACTTTATCTTTTATATTAGTAATCTTAGAAGTTTAGGGGAGTTTCAAAATAGGTGTAGAGCATGAGGATAAACTTCAAGATAATAGAAGCTAAGTGAGATATGTGGAAGAATTATTTATTTGGTGGACAATACAAAATAATTTTATAATCATGTATATAGGTAATCCTGGTTTCACATGTGAAATCACATAAAACAAAATACTTATCAGAATTTAAAAAGCAGAGGGAGGAGTCAAGATGGCAAAGGAGTAGTAGGCTGAAATGACATCAAGTAGCACTAGATCAGCTAGATAGTTTATCAAACCATTCCAAACACCTACAAATCCAAGAGGAGATTAAAGAGAAGAAGAACATCAATTCCTGAAATGGAAAATCGACCACTTTCTGAAAGGTAGGATATGTGGAGAAGTGAATCCAACACGACGGGAAGATAGACTGCAGGAGGAGGATCAGCTCCTGGCAAGTGGTGGAGCAATGGAACACAAAATCTGAACTTTTAAAAGTCTGCTCCACTGAGGGACATCACTCCAGAGGCTAAGTGGGGGTGGAGCCCTTGCAGGGACTGTGTGGTCTCAGGTCCTTCAGGGTAACCAAAGTATCAGGGGTGTCTGAGTATCGCAGAGCTCACAGGTATAAGAGCAAGGAACTGGCTACAGAGATGGAGCCAATGAATGAGGTCTCAGCTCGGTGTTACCTTAAACTGTGATCCATGGCACAGTCAGATCACCACTCATTGAGCAGGGACCCCACAAGAGGCAGATCCCGGGAGATGTCCCTGGAAGAGTGGGAGTGATCTACTGAATTTGAAGACACCAGGGGAGGCTGTGTGCCAGAGACAGAGACACTCGGTTACAGGCTGGTTGAGCTTGGTGCACAGATGGAAGCTATGGAGACAGGAGTGATTGAGCACTTTTCTCCAAGGGTGCACTGAGGAGTGGGGCCCCGTGCTCTCTGCTCCTCTGGGCCAGAGATTGGGAGTCCACCATTTTCATTCCTTCCCTCCAGAATTCTATGGAAAGCAATCAGGGAACAAAAGCTCCTGAGAGTAAACCCAAGTAGATTACTTAGCCCAGCCCCTGGCAAAGGTGGTGCAATTCCACCTCGGGCAAAGACACTTGAGAATCACTACAGTAGGCCCCTCCCCCAGAATATCAGCAAGAAATTGAAACAAGACCAAGTTCAAATATCAAGGAGAACAGCGGAATTCCGAGGACGAGAAAGCAAAGCATGGAATTCATGGCTTTTCCCCATGATTCTTTAGCCTTGCAAGGTTATTTTTTTTAATTTTTTTTTCTTATTTTAATTTTTTTAACTTTTAATCTATCCTCTTTTAACATTTTTTAACGTTTATCTTAACAATACCATTCATTTAAAAAAATATTTTGGGGGGTAACTGGGTGGCTCAGTGGGTTAAAGCCTATGCCTTCGGCTCAGGTCATGATCCCAGAGTCCTGGGATCGAGTCCCGCATCGGGCTCTCTGCTCAGCCAGGGAGCCTGCTTCCTCCTCTCTCTCTGCCTGCCTCTCTGCCTGCTTGTGGTCTCCATCTGTCAAATAAATTTAAAAAATTAAAAAAATAATAATAAAAAAATATTTTGGAACCTTCATTATTATAGTCATATTTTATTCCTCAATGTATCTAACTTTATTTTTTGCATACACATACAGTTTTTCTTTTAAAATTTTTGAGATGCAACTTCTTCTAATAGATAAAAATATACCCTAAATCTACCACAGGGCTTTGTTCTAGTCTCCAGCCTGAGCGAATTCTCTCCACTTTCTTTTTCATTATTTTCCCCACCAAATTATCAACTCTGTTTTTAGAATTTTTTTTTTAATTTTCATCTTTACAGTCATATTCCATCCCTTCATCATGTTTACCCTTATTTTGTGTGTGTGTGTGTGTGTGTATATATATATATACACACACAAATTTTTATTTCTTTAATATTTTGGGAGATAGTTTCTCCTAAGAGACAAAGTATTCCCAAAGTTAAGTGGGTGGATCTGTTCCATTCACCAGTGCAATATCTATATTTTCTTTTATCTTTCTTTTTTTTTTTAATTTTTGGAACTTCTTTTTACCCTCTTTCTTTCCCCCCATGATTTGGGGGTCTCTTCTGATTTGGTTAACATACATTTTTCTGGGGTCTTGGCCTCCCTTTTAGTACTTTATTCTCTTTTCACATATTCTTATTTGGGTAAAATGACAAGGCAGAAAAACTCACCACAAAAAAAAAAAAAATAATAATAATAATAATAACAGGAGGCAGTACCAAAGTCTAGGGACCTAATCAATATGGACATTGGATTGGTAATATGTCACATCTAGAGATCAGGATGATGATTCTCAAGGTGCTAGATGGGCTCAAAAAAGGCATGAAAAATATTAGAGAAACCTTGTCTGGTGAAAGAAAAGCCCTTTCTGGAGAAATAAAACAACTAAAATCTAACCAAGCAGAAATCAAAAAATTTATCAATGATGTGCAATAAAAAATGGAGGCTGTTACTGCTAGGATAAATGAGGCAGAAGAGAGAATTAGTGATATAGAAGACCAAATGACAGAGAATAGAGAAGCTGAGCAAAAGAGAGACAAACAAATACTAGACCATGAGGGGAGAATTCGAGAGATAAGTGATACCATAAGATGAAACAACATTGGAAAAATTGGGGTCCAAAAGAAGAAGAAAGAGAGAGGGGAGTAGAAGGTATACTGGAGAAAATTATTGTAGAGAATTTCCCTAATATGGCAAAGGGAACAAGCATCAAAATCCAGGAGACACAGAGAATTCCCCTCAAAATTAATAAGAATAGGTCCACGCCTGTCATCTAATAGTAAAACTTACAAGTTTTAGTGAAAAGGAGAAAATCCTGTAAGCAACCAGTGGCAAGAAGTCTGTAACATACAATCATAAAAATATTAGATTGACAGCAGACTTATCCACAGAGACCTGGAAGGCCAGAAGGAACTGGCATGATATATTCAGAGCACTAAATGAGAAACATATGCAGCCAAAATTACTATATCTGGCTAGGCTATCATTGAAAATAGAAGGAGAAATAAACTCCTTCCAAGACAAGCAAAAACTAAAAGAATTTGTAAACACCAAACCAGCTCTCAGTAAATATAAAAGCGGTCCTCTAAGCAAAGAGAGAGCCTAAAAGTAGTAGACCAGAAAGGAACAGAGACATTATACAGTAACAATCACCATACAGGCAATACAATGGCACTAAATTCATATCTCTAAATAGTTACCCTGAAAGTAAATGGGCTAAATGCCCCAATCAAAAGACACAAGGTATCAGAATGGATTAAAAAAAAATCAATATGCTGCCTACAAGAAACTCATTTTAGACCCAAAGACACCTCCAGATTTAAAGTGAGGGGGTGGAAAACAATTTACCATGCTAATGGACATCAAAAGAAAGCTGCGGTGGCAATCCTTATATCAGATCAATTAGATTTTAAGCCAAAGACTATAATAAGAGATGAGGAAGGACACTACATCATACTCAAAGGGTCTGTCCAACAAGAAGATCTAACAATTTTAAATATCTATGCCCCTAACATGGGAGCAGCCAACTATATAAACCAATTAATAACAAATTCAAAGAAACACATTGACAAGAATACAATAATAGTTGGAGACTTTAACACACCCCTCACTGAAATGGACAGATCATCCAAGCAAAAGATCCACAAAAAATAAAGGCCTTAAATGACACACAGGACCAGATGGACATCATAGATCTATTCAGAACATTCCATCCCAAAGCAACAGAATACACATTCTTCTCTAGTGCACATAGAACATTCTCCAGAATAGATCACATCCTGGGTCATAAGTCAGGTCTCAACCAGTACCAAAAGATTGGGATCATTACCTGCATATTTTCAGACCACAATACTCTGAAGCTAGAACTCAATCACAAGAGAAAAGTTGGGAATAATTCAAATACATGGAAGCTAAAGAGCATCCTATGAAAGAATAAATGGGTAAACCAAGAGATTAAGGAAGAATTAAAGAAAAAATCATGGAAACGAACGGTAATAAAAACACTACTATTCAAAAATCTGTGGGACACAGCAAAGGAAGTCCTGGGAGGAAAGTATATAGTGATACAAGCCTTTCTCAAGAAACAAGAAAGGTCTCAAATACACAATCTAACCCTATACCTAAAGGAGTTGGAGAAAAAACAACAAAGAAACAACAAAGAAAGCCTAAACCCAGCAGGAGAAGAGAAATAATAAAGATCAGAACAGAAATCAATTAAATAGAAACAAACAAACAAAAAAAACAGTAGAACAAATCAATGAAACTAGGAGCTGGTTCTTTGAAAGAACTAATAAGATTAAAAAATCCCTGGCCAGACTTACCAAAAAGAAAAGAGAAAGGACCCAAATAAATAAAATCATGAATGAGAGAGAAGAGATCACAACCAACACCAAATAAATACAAACAATTATAAGAACATATTACGAGAAACTATACACCAGCAAATTTGACAATCTGGAAGAAATGGATGCATTTCTAGAGACATGTAAACTACCACAACTGAACCAGGAAGAAATAGATAACCTGAACAGACCCATAACCAGTAAGGAGATTGAAGCAGTCATCAAAAATCTCCAAACAACCAAGAGCCTAGGGCCAGATGGCTTCCCAGGAAAATTCTGCCAAACATTGAAAGAAAAATTAATTCCCATACTCCTGAAACTGTTCAAAAAAAATAGAAATCGAAGGAAAACTTCCAAACTCATTTTATGAAGTCAGCATTACCTTGATCCCCAAACCAGACAAAGATCCCATCAAAAAAGAGAATTACAGAGCAATATCCTTGAAGAACACAGAGGCAAAAATGCTCACCAAAATACTAGCCAATAAGATCCAACAGTACATTAAAAGGATCATTCACCATGACCAAGCAGGATATATTCTTGGGCTTCAAGGTTGGCTCAACATCCACAAATCAATCAATGTGATACAATACATTAATAAAAGAAAGAACAAGAACCAAATGATGTTCTCAATAAATGCTGAAAAAGCATTTGACAAAATACAGCATCCTTTCTCAATCAAAACTCTTCATAGTGAAGGGATAGAAGGTACATAGCTCAATTTCATCAAAGCCATCTATGAAAAAGCCACAGCAAATATCATCCTCAATGGGGAAAAGCAGAGCTTTTCCCCTAAGGTTGGGAACATGGCAGGGACGTTCAATATCACCACTGCTATTCAACATAGTACTAGAAGTCCTAGCCTTAGCAATCAGATGACAAAAATAAATTAAACATATCCAAATCAGCAAAGAAGTCAAACTATCACTTTTTGTAAGTGATAATGATACTTTATGTGGAAAGCCCAAAGACTCCACTTCAAATCTGCTAGAACTTGTACAGGAATTTCGTAAAGTGTAAAGATACAAAATCAATGCACAGAAGCCAGGTGCATTTCTATACACCAAAAAGACAGAAGAAAGATAAATTAAGGAGTCAATTCCATTTACAGTTGCACCCCAAAGCATAAGATACCTAGGAATAAACCTAACAAAAGAGGCAAAAAATCTGTACTCAGAAAACTATAAAGTACTCATGAAAGAAATTAAGGAAGACACAAAGAAATGGAAAAATATTCCATGCTCATGGATTGGAAGAACAAATATTGTGAAAATTTTTATGCTACCTAAAGTAATATACATGTTTAATGTAATCCCTATCAATACCATCCATTATTTTTCAAAGAAATTGAACAAATAATCCTAAAATGTATATGGAACCAGAAAATACCTCAAATAGCCCTAAGAATGTTGAAAAGAAAGCCAAAGTCATGGCATCACAATTCCAGACTTCAAGATCTATTACAAAGCTGTCCTCATCAAGACAGTATGATACTGGCACAAAAAACAGGCACATAGATCAATGGGACAGAATAGAAAGCCCAGAAATAGTCCCTGAACTCTATGGTCAATAATCTTCGACAAAGCAGGAAAGAAAGTCCAATGGAATAACTACAGTCTCTTCAACAAATGGTGTTGGGAAAATTGGACAGCCACATGCAGAAAAATGAAAATAGACTCAAAATAGATGAAGGACCTTGATATGAGAAAGGAATCCATCAAAATCCTTGAGGAGAACACAGGCAGCAACCTCTTTGACCGCAGCTGCAGCAACTTCTTCCTAGGGACATCACCAAAGGCAATGAAGCAAGGGCAAAAATGAACTATTGGAACTTAATCAAGATGAAAAGCTTTTGCACAGCAAAGGAAGCAGTTAACAAAACCAAAGACAACTGACAGAAGGGGAGAAGATATTTACAAACAACATATCAGATAAAGGGTCAGTCTCCAGGATCTGTAACAAACTCAACATCCAAAGAACAAATAATCCAATCAAGAAATGGGCAGAGGACTTGAGCAGATATTTCTTCAAAGAAGGCATCCAGATGGCCACAAACACATGAAAAATGCTCCACATCATTGGGCATCAGGGAAATACAAATCAAAACCACAATGGTGTACCACCTCACACCAGTCAGAATGACTAAAATTAACAAGTCAGGGAATGACAGATGCTGGTGAAGATGCAGAGAAAGGGGAACTCTCATACACTCTTAGTGGGAGTGCACGCTGGTGCAGCCACTCTGGAAAACAGCATGGACGTTCCTCAAAAAGATGAAAATAGAGCTACCCTTTGACCCAGAAATGGCAATACTGGGTATTTGCCCCAAAGATACAAATGTAGTAATCCGAGGGGGCACGTATATCCAAAAGTTTATAGCAGCAATGTCCACAATAGCCAAACTATCTAAAGAGCCTAGATGTCCATCAACAGATGAATGGATAAAGAACACGTGATACACACACACACACACACACACACACACACACACACACAATGGAATACTATGCAGCCATCAAAAGAAAATGAAATCTTACCATTTGCAATGACATGGATGGAACTAGAGGGTATTATCCTTATATTTTCCTTATAATATCCAAATAAGCCAATCAGAGAAAGATAATTATCATATGATCTCCCTGATATGAGGAAGTTGAGAGGCAACCTGGGGGCTTGGGGGGTAGGAAAGGAATAAATGAAACAAGATGGGAGGGAGACAAGCCATAAGAGACTCTTAATCTCACAAAACAAACTGACAGTTGCTGGGGTTAGGGGGTTAGGGAGAGTGTGGCTAGGTTATGACATTGTGGAGGGTATGTGCTATGATGAGTGCTGTGAAGTTTGTAAACCTGGAGATTCACAGACCTGTACCCCTGGGGCTAATAATATATTGTATGTTAATAAAAAATAAAAATAAATAATTTAAAAAACAATTTAAAAAGCAGAATTTTTTATGAGTTTTCTTTTTTTTAAAGATTTTATTTATTTATTTGATAGACAAAGATCACAAGTAGGCAGAGAGGGAGAGAGAGAGAGGAGGAAGCAGGCTGTCCACAGAGCAGAGAGCCCGATGCGGGGCTCGATTCCATGACCCTGGGATCATGACCCAAGCTGAAGGCAGCGGCTTTAACCTGCTGAACCACCCAGGCACCCCTTTTTATGAGTTTTCTTAATGAGTTTTGGTCTTAATGCTGATACAGTGTCAGGTACCTGACAATTGCTCTATATAAATAATGGTTAATTTCAATAATTAATATTATTTTTTTCAATTGAATGATTGATGAATTTAAGATGTATTACTTTTGGGAAGAATAATATTAACATATCAATGCATTGTTTAGCATTAAGCTATAGGGAATAATGTCATTTTAGTTATTGTACATGAAAGGATATCCTATTGGGTACCAAATATCTTATGAAGTTATTGGGAATACCAAGAAAGTTGGCTTTAGGTTATTCTTTCAGGGAAATACTGAAATTTGTATTTCAGAACCAGGCCACCAATAAATCTGCTTCCTCAATGAAAACCATCATGTTTGGGGTGCCTGGGTTGCTCTGTCAGTTAAGCCTCCAACTTGATCTCAGCTCAGGTCAAGATCTCAGAATCCTGAGATTGAACCTCTCATGCAGCTCTGCTCTGGGCATGGAGCCTTCTTAAGATTCTCTCTCCCTCTCCCTCTGCCACCACCCCATCCCCAGTCACATGAACTGTTTCTCTCTCTCTAAAAGAAAGAAGGAAAGAAGGAATGAAAAAAGGAAGGAAGGAAGGAAGGAAGGAAGGAAGGAAGGAAAGAGAAAGAAGAGAGAAAAAATAAAGGGAAAGAGAGAGAGAGAGAGAAATAAAACCAACATTCCCACAAAATCACCACAATCAGTTAATGATTGTAAGGATGCCATCACAAAAAACATACACACGACATTTGCCATCAGAAATGGGCAGAAGTGTGCCCTCTTTCTCACTTCTGCCAAGCAAATCTGTTAAAAGGAAAGCAAAAATAACTCATTTGAAAGTTCAATATCTTGAAGTTTAAGAAATGTCATTTTCTACATCTGAAAGTTGATCACTTGGGTTTGGGAATAAAATATCAAAGTTTCCATATGTTTATTTTTTATTATTTTGTGATATCTCTGCATAATTTATAAATTTCAATATTTTTTAAAAAAATTAATTATTCATTTGAGAGAAAGAGAAAGAGAGAGAGAGAGAGTGCAAGATGAAGGGGCAGAGGGAGAGAGGGTCTTAGGCAAACTCAGTACTGATCATGGAGCCTACTGTGGAGCTCAATCTCACAACCCTGAAGTCACCATCTGAGCTGAAACCAAAAGTCAGATACTCATTAGACTGTGCCACCCAGATGCCGCTGAATTTCACCTTATAGTAGCAATTTACTTTGCTTATATATAATAGATCAAAAATGAATAACATTATCGGGGGTGTATGCTAAAGATGTTTTAGCACTAGACATGCAAGATCAAGAGTTTATATACAATCTGTCAAGAGAGAAAAATACCAAAATCATGAGAAAGAACTATGTTCTTATAGAACAGTTTAGATATATTAAACACTTAAAAATCATACATATTTATTTATTGTAGTATATAGTTCATGAATGTAGAGTACTCATCTAATTCTGACTAGGAGACATAATATGTACTCGTTTTATGTTATTAATGAATGTTTGAATTTGAAGATCTGTCATGCAGGAGGAAGAGTATAGTACAAGGAAGAGTAATTGGTGATCAGAGGATGAACATATGAAGTGGAATTTTCTAACTATTAGTGCTGTTCAAAAGTAAAATAGATTGCCAGCCACAATAAGCAGCAGTTCAGTGGAAACAGGTGACCATCTGTTTATCAGAGATATTGTAAAGAAAGATTCTGTTTAGGTGAGTAAACTAGATAAATAACTTTAAACTCTACAGACTCCATATTTTTTCTGATCCTTTGATTATAAAATTATTTTTGGAAAAAGCCTAAGCATGGAAGGGACATTTTTTTAATCTGAATATCAATCCAGCAATTTTAGATAAAATTAGTTTATATTCAAGTCTAGGATACAATGGATGTGAAGAATGAAATGAAATAAAGCTGAAAATACATGCTGGTCTAGATGTTAAGATGTTCATAAGAGGGCACCTGGGTGGCTCAGTCATTAAGAGCCTGCCTTCACTCAGGTCATGATCCCAGCCTCCTGGGATCAGAACCCCACATTGGGCTCCCTTCTCAGCAGGAAGCCAGCTTCTCCCATCCCCCCTGTTTGTATTCCTTCTCTCACTGTGTCTCTCTATGTCAAATTTATAAATAAAATTTTTAAAAAAGATGTCCATAGGAATACATGGCTACATTCTATTCTGGGGACTTCCACATTGCAGTCCTCAAAAATTCAAGAATGTATCACTATTCTACTTAAACCTCAAAATATCACATTCAAGATATGTCTCTGCAACAAATAAACTGTGGAGTTCATTTCACATAAGAAAATATCAGACACATGAAGGATGTGACTCATGTCTCCCTTCAAAATTACACGTGGAAAGTTTATAGAAAGAAAGATTATATCTATCTCAAGCTCTGAGACATTTTAAATTAGTAATTGCCATACTTTATACCTATGCAAATGACAAGACCTTGACATGGTGCATAATCCATTTGTCTTTTCTCAAAGAGACAGATAATAACTCAAAGTAACTTATCAAACATCCAGCCATGACAGTCATAGACAGAGCAAATACACCTGTCTTCCTTACCCGTCATTAGGTGATTTTGAGTTCATAGTACACCTATCAACCCTTGACAGATCTTGCTTTATGTCTAATAGGCACATACGAGAGCTTTTTACCTTTCATATGATGCATACTTTGAGGAAATACAATCATTGTTCTTAGAGAATATTGAAACAATTATATAATCTGAAGAAATGTTTAACCTTTTTATGGATGAAATAATGAAACTCAGTTATATGTTAATACTAATGTTCACAAGCTTAGTAGGGTAAAAATAACGGAAATTATGACTTCTGTTACTTGTTCCATGGTGGTCCCATAATAAGATTGATGATTTGATAGATTGCTTCCATTCCTACTCCTGTCATGTTAGGGCTGGAGGCAGAGATAGTGTGCTCTCTCATTTTCTTGCCTTCACTCTAATTGTATATATTTTCTTGCTACAAAATCTAACAAGCTTATTTTTTGAGGAATCCTTTAACTCTTGGAAGTGTCCCTTTAATTAATGTTTGAAAATCTCTCCCTTTTAATAAATACCTACTGTAACAGAAATTGGTAATTTTACTGAAACCATGTGGGAAATAAAACATGAGAATATATTTCCTACTTTGTTTTGCAGCATTGGCATAAAGGGTCAGCAGAGTGTGGCCTAGAAAGAGATTCCTCCTTATGGTACCAGGGTGCCACAAGAAGAATGTTTGCTGGAGGTTGTGAAGGTAAACATATTGAGATATATAATCAGAATTATAATAAAGTGGAACTGATAACCTATCCCATTATAAATAAATGGAGTGATAGTATTGGCCCAAAATCAAGTGTGAGAATATGTTAAAGAAGCAATTCAGAACTAAGGTTGTGAGCAAAATATGTTTGTTAAATCTCTCTAACATTTCTCTGTGCTTAGTACTTATTAGAGTGAGTGGCTATAAGAACAGGGTGGACATATATAATGTTTAATTTTGAACCATACAGTATTGGGAATCCTAACTTCACATATATAAAATCTACTGACCAACTTGGCCATTAAGAAAGAATACTCTTGGGGCACCTGGGTGGCTCAGTGGGTTAAAGCCTCTGCCTTCGGCTCAGTCATGATCCCAGGGTTCTGGGATAGAGCCCTGCATCCGGCTCTCTGATCAGCTGGGAGACTGCACCACCCCCCCACACCTCTCTCTCTGCCTGGCTCTCTGCCTACTTGTGATATCTGTCAAATAAATAAATAAAGTCTTAAAAAAAAAAGAAGAAATAATACTCTTATTTTAACCAGACATTTTATATTTAGTGACTTGAGATGTCTACATCACCTTTCCTTTGCTGAGGTTCTGTTCTGTTCAACACACTGGTTTATCACTTACTATATCCTTGTACTTTAAATTAGTTATTTATTATTATTAATTTCTTATTAATTTAAAGATCTTAATACTGTTGATTAGTAGCTGTGATAGTCATTCATCTAATCTCATCTTCCTTGTGTATTGACCTCTAGTAGGGCCCCCAGTAATGTAATAACATATATATATACACATATATGTACATACATATATATACATATATACATATATATACACATATACATATGTGTATATATATGTATATATTAATATATATATTAATTCCTCTGATTTAACAGGGTACAGGAAGGTAAAATACATATATGTATATATTAATAAATATATAATAATTAATATATATTAATCACTATTCAATTAATTAATAACAATAAAATAAATATATTAATATGTATTAATAAATATATACATATATATTAATTCCTCTGATTTAACAGGATACAGGAAGGTAAAATACATTGAGTGCCTGCCATGTGCCAAAATGACCTTATGTATAGGTACTATCATTATATGTAATTAGTACATGCATCTCATTTAATTCTAAGTATACTTTTCTAAGTCTGGCATCATTTTCCTTTATTTTTTTATTCATACAGCATTACATTAGTATCAGGTGTACACTGTAATGATTCAACATTATAATGATTATACATTGCTCAGTGCTCATCACAATGAGTGTATGCTTTTTATTTTAAGTTTTCATTTTAATTCCAGTCAACATAACATGTTATATTAGTTTGGGGTGCACAACATAGCCATTCAACAATTCCATACCTCACACACACACAACACTTCCATACATCATCAGTGCTCACAATAAGTGCACTCCTTAATCCCCATTACCTATTTAACCCATCCCTGAACCCACCTCCCCTCTGATAACCATCAGTTTGTCTTAATAGTTAAGAGTCTGGGGACGCCTGGGTGGCTCAGTTGGTTAAGCAGCGGCCTTCGGCTCAGGTCATGATCCCAGCGTCCTGGGATGGAGTCCCACATCGGGCTCCTTGCTCGGCAGGGAGCCTGCTTCTCCATCTCCCTCTGCCTCTACCTGCCACTCTGTCTGCCTGTGCTTGCTCTCTCTCTCTAACAAATAAATAAATATTTAAAAAAATAAAAAATAAACTAAAATAATTTAAAAAAGAGTCTGTTTCTTAGTTTCTCTCTCCCTTTTTTTTCCTTTTGCTTGTGTTTTGTTTCTTAAATCCCATATATGAGTGAAATCATATGGTATTTATCTTTCCCTGACAGTACTCTTAATCCTCTTCACCTAATTCCCCCATCCACACACCCATCTCTCCTCTGGCAAGTACCAGTTTATTCTCTGGACTTAAGAATCTTTTTTTTTTGTTTTGTTTTGTTTTGTTTTGTTTTGTGGTGTGTGATTTGTCTTTGTTTTGTCTTAAATTCTATATGTGAGTGAAATTTTATGACATTTGTCTTTCTCAGTCTGATTTATGTCACTTAGCAATATATCCTCCAGATCCATTCATGTTGTTACAAATGGCAAGATGTCATTTTATTTTATGGCTGAATATTATTCCATTGTGTGTGTATGTGTATACATATACAGATGCAGATGTGTGTATATATATATATATATATAAAGATAAAGAAGAAGATATATGTATATATATCTTCTTCTTTATCTTTCTTTATCCTTCTTTATCCTTGATGTTGATGGATACTTGCTCTGTTTCTATAGTTTCACTATTGTAAATAATGCTGCAATAAACATAGGGGTACATATTTTTTTAAATATTTCATTTATTTATTTGACAGACAGATCACAAGTAGGCAGAAAGGCAGACAGAGATAGAGAGAGAGGGGGAAGCAGGCTCCCTGCAGAGCAGAGAGCCCGATGTGGGGCTCGATCCCAGGACCCCAGGATCATGACCTGAGCCAAAGGCAGAGACTTTAAGCCACTGAGCCACCCAGGTGCCCCAGGGATACATTTTTTTTTTGGATTAATGTTTTCATATTCCTTAGGTTAATACCAAGTAGTGGAACTTCCAGATCATATGGGAATTCTATTTTAATATTTTGAGAAATCTCCATATTGTTGTTTTCCATAGTGGTTGCACCAGTTTGCATTCCCATCAAGAATGCTGACAAGTGTTTCTTTTCCTATACATCCTTTCTAACACTTGTAGTTTATTTCTTTTCTTATTTAATTATTATTTTAGATATTCTAGTAGGTGTGAGGTGATATCTCATTGTGGTTTTGATTTGCATTTTGCTGATGATGAATGATGTTGAGCATCTTTTCATGTGTCTGTTAGCCATCTGGAGAAAGTTCTAGTCATGACTTCTGGCTAGTTTTAATTAAATTATTTCATTTCATTGTATTGAGTTGTATTAATTATTTATATATTTTGGATATTAACCTCTTATGGGATATATCATATGCAAATATCTGCTCCCATTCTGTGGGTTGTCTTTTAGTTTTGTTGATGGTTTCCTTTGCTGTCCAGGAGATCTTTACATTGGGGTAGTCCCAATAGTTTAATGTTTTCAGTTTTCTTGCCAAAGGACACTTATCTAGAAAAGTGTTTATATGGCCAATGTCAAATATATTACTGTCTTCGTTTTCTTCTATGAATTTTATTGTTTCAGGTCTCACACTGAGGTCTTTAATCCAATTTTAGTTTATTTTTGGGTATGGTATAAGGAAGTGGTCCAGTTTCATTCTTTCCCCAAAACTATGGGTTGAAGACAAGACCTTTTTCCCCATTGCATTTCCTTACCTACTTTGTTGTAGATCAATTAACCAAAAAAGTATGGTTTATTTCTGGACTCTCTAAACTTTTCTATTGATCTATGTATCTATTTTTGTGCTAGCACCACACTGTGTTTTGATTACCACAGTTTTGAGTATATCTTGAAATTTAGGGTTGTGGTGCCTCCAATTTTGTTCTTCTTTTTCAAGATTGCTATGGCTATTCAGGTTCCTTAATGGTTCCATACAAAGTTTGGGATTATTTGTTCATTTTTGTGAAAAATACTTTTGGTATTTTGGCAGAGTTGCAATGAATCTAGGATTGCTTTGGTTAGTATGGAATTTTAACAATCATGAGTCTCTCAATCCATGAGCATGGGACATCTTTCCATTTGTGTCATCTTTGATTTCTTTCATCAGTGTTTTATGGGTTTTGGTGTACATGTCTTTCATCTCCTTAAGTTTATTCTTAGGTATTTTATTATTTTGGGTGCATTGTAAGTGGGATTTTCTTTTTCTCAATTTCCCCTTTTGCTACTTTATTATTTGTGTATAGAAATGCAGCAGGTTCTGTATATTAATATTGCACCTTCCAACTTTACCAAATTCATTTACTAGTTCTTGCAGTTTTTGGGTGGAGTCCTTAGGATTTTCTGTATATAGGATCATGTCATCTGTAAATAGTGAATGTTTTACTTCTTTCTTACTAATTTATGCCTTTTTTTTTTTCTTGTGTAGTTTCTGTGGCTAGGAATTGCAGGAGTTTGTTGAATAAAAGTGGTGAGAGTGGACCTTCCTGTCTTGTTCCTGATCTTAGAAGAAAAGCTCTGTTTTTTTCCCCATTGGGTATGTTAGCTGTGTAGTTTTTATTATATTGAGGTGTGTTACCTCTAAATCTATTTTGCTGAGAGATTTTACCATACCTCTAAATCTATTTTGTTGAGAGTTTTACCATGAAAAGATGAACTTTGCTAAATGTTTTTTCTGCATCTATTGAAATGATCATATGGTTTTTATCATTTCTCATTAGTGTGATGTGTCACATTGATTGATTTGCAAATATTGAACAATCCTTGTATCCCTAGAATAAGTCTTATTTGATCATGGTGAAAAAGTTTTTAAATTTAAGTTTAAATTAAGTTTAAACTTAATTGCATTAAGTTAAATTAGTTTAAGTTTTTTTTTTTTTAATTCCTGTATAGTTAATATATAGTGTTACATTAGTTTCAGGTGTACAATATGGTAATTCAACAATTGTATACATTACTCAGTGCTTATCGTAAGTGTATTCTTTAATCCTCATTGCCTCTTTCACACATCCCACCACCTACCTCCTCTGCATTAACCACCAGTTTATTCTCTACAGTTAAGAATCGAGTCCCACATCGGGCTTCTTGCTCGGCGGGGAGCCTGCTTCTCCCTCTGCCTCTGCCTGCCACTCTGTCTGCCTGTGTTTGCTCTCGCGCTCTCTCTCTCTGACAAATAAATAAATAAAACCTTTAAAAAACAAAAAAAAAACGAATCTATTTCTTGGTTTGTCTCTCTCTCTCTTTTTTCCCCCTTGATTCTTTTTTTTTGTTGTTTCTTAAGTTCCACATGTAAGTGAAAATATAATGGTATTTGCCTTTCTCTAACTCACTAATTTCAATTAGCATTATACTTTTTAGCTCCATTGATATTGTTGCAAATGGCAAGATTTGTTTATGGTTGAATTATATTCCATTGTATGTGTGTATATATATACGTGTATATATATACACACAGTATTCTTTATCCATTCATGTACTGATGGTGGACACTTGCACTGCTTCCATAATTGGCTATTGTAAATAATACTCCAATAAACATAAAGGTGCATGTATTCCCTTGAATTAGTGTTTTTTATATATTTGGGGTAAATACCTGGTGGTGCAATTACTGGATTGTAAGAACCATTTTTAACTTTTTTGAGGCATCTCCATACTATTTTCCACAATGCACTCATTTGCACTACCATCAAGAAGCAGTGCAAGAGGGCTCCCCTTACTCCACATCCTCCCCAACTCTTGTTTCTCATGTTTCTGACTTTAGTCATTGTGACAGGTGTGAGTTGATATCTCATTATGATTTTGATTTGCATTTTGCTGATGATGAGTGATGTTGAGCATCTTTTCATGTGTCTGCTCACCATCTGAATGTCTTCTTTGGAGCAATGTCTGCTCATGACTTCTGCCCATTTTTAACTGGATTTTTTTTTAATGCTGAATGTATAATTTTTAATATATTTTAGATACTAACATTTTATCATAGATGCCATTTGCAAATATCTTCTGTGATTCAGTAGGTAGTCCGTTATTTTTGTTGACAATTTCCTTTATTGTTCTGTTGATTTTCATTTTGATGTAGTCCCAATAGTTTATTTTTGCTTTTGTTTCACTTGCTACATTTGGTTCAGAGAAATTACTACTTGTGCTCTCTTACAGGATTTTTTATTTTTCATTTCAGGTCTCACATTTAGGTCTTTAATCCATTTTTAATTTATCTTTATTTATGGTGTAACCCAATGGTCCACTCACTTTCATTCTTTTGCATAAAGCCATCCAGATAAAAAGGCTGTCTTTCCCCACCATATTCTTTCCTCCTTTATCAAAGATTAATTGACTATAAATATGGGTTCATTTCTCAGCTGTCTATTCTATTCCATTGATGTACATGTCTATTTTTGTGCAGTACTATACTGGTTTGACTACCACAGCTCTGTAGTATAACTTGAAATCGGGAATTTTTGATACCTCCCGCTTTCTTTTCTCTTTTTGATATTGTTTTGGTTGTTTGAGATCTTCTGTTGTTCAAGATAAATTTCAGGATTGTTCGTTCTGCTTCTTTGAAAAACGTTATTGAAAATCCTTTTGCTAAGGATTACATTAAATCAGTAGATTATGTTAGATAATGTGGGCATTTTAATATTTTTCTTCCAATCCATGAGGTTAAAATATGTTTCTACTTGTTTGTGCCATTTTCAATATCTTTTATTAATGTTTTATATTTTTCAGAATACAGGTCTTTCACCTCCTTGGTTAAGTTTATGCCTAGGTATTTTATTATCTCTGGTGGAGTTGTAAAAGTGATTACTTTCTTAATTTCTCCTTCATTATTAGTGTATAAAATGCCACAGATTTCTGTATGCAAATTTTGTATCCTGCAATGTTACTGAATTCATCTAACATTTCTAATAGTTTTTTGGTGAGACTTTATTTTGGTGAGACTTGGTTTTTCTATATATAGTTACCATGTCATCTGTAAGGAGTGAAAGTTTTACTTCTCCCTTACCAGTTTGGAGGACTTTTATTTCTTCTTCATATCTAATTACTTTGGCTAGAACTTCCAATACTATATTATATAATAGTGGTGAGAGTGGACATCCCTGTCTTGTTCCTGACCTTAGGGGAATCAGTCTGCTTTTCACCATTGAGGATGATGTTAGCTGTGTGTTTTTTATATATGACCTTTTTTATGTTAATGTATATTCCATCTAATTCTATTTTGTTTTATTATGAGTGGATGTTGTACTTTATCAAGTGTTTTTGTTTGTTTGTCTTGTTTTGTTTGTTTGTTTTCCTGAATCTATTGAAATGATTACTTGGCTTTTATCCCTTCTTTTATTGATGTATCACATTGATTGATTTGTAAATCTTGAACTACTTTGCATCCCAAGAATAAATCCTACTTTCTTGTGGTGAAATTTTTTTAAATATATCATTGGATTCAATTTGTTAATATTCTGTTGAGGATTTTGTACCTCTGTTAAACATAGATATTGACCTGTAATTCTCTCTCTCACCTTTTTCTTTTTTGGGGGTAGTATCTTTATTTGGTTTTGGTGTCAGTGTTATGTTACCTTTATAGAATGGATTGGGAAGATTTATTTCCCCTACTTTCTTTTTTAATAGCTTAGGAAGAATAAGTATTAACTTTTCTTTAAATGTTTGGTAGAACTTGCCTATAAAACCATCCAGTCCTAGACTTTTGTTTGTTGGGAGTTTTTACTTATTCACTTTTCTTGTTGGTAATGTCTATTCAAATTTTCTATTTCTTCCTGATTCATTTTTGGAGGTTATATGTTTCTAAGAACTTATCCATTTCTTCTACATTATCTAATTTGTTGCCATATAATTTTTCATAATATTCTCTTATAATCCTTTATATTTCTGTGGTGTCAGTTGTTAGCTCTCCTCTTCCATTTCTTTCTTTTTTTTTAAAGATTTTATTTATTTATTTGACAGACAGAGATCACAAGTAGGCAGAGAGGCAGGCAGAGAGAGGGGGGAAGCAGGCTCCCTGCTGAGTAGAGAGCCCACTGTGGGGTTCGATCCCAGGACCCTGAGATCATGATCTTAGCTGAAGGCAGAGGCTTAACCCACTGAGCCACACAGGCGCCCCTCCTCTTTCATTTCTGATTTTATTATTTGAGTCCTGTCTCTGTTTTGCTTTATTTTGTTTTGTTTTTGATGAGTGTAGACATAATTTATCAATTTTGTTGATCTTTCCTGAGAACTAGATCTAGGTTTCATTGTGTTTTGTTGTTGCTGTTGTTGTTTTGTTGTGCTGTGTTTTTTAGTCTCTAGGCCTTTTATTTCTGCTCTAATGTTTATTGTTTCCTTTCCTCTCCTGACTTTGGGTTTTGTTTGTTCTTCTTTTTCTAGGTCCCTTTATTTGAGACTTTTCTTGCTCCTTGAAGCAGGTCTGTATTACCATAGCCTTCCATCTTAGAAGAGATTTTGCTGCATTCTGAAGGTTTTGGAACATTCTGTTTTCATTTTTATTTTTCTCTATGTATTTTTTAAAATGTTTTCTCTTTGATTTCTTGGCTGTGCCATTCATTGTTAGGTAGCTCATTATTTAACCTCCATGTATTTGTGTTTTTTGGAATTTATTTTGTGTGTGTGGTTGACTTCTGTTTCATAGTGTTGTGATCAGAAACGATGAGTGATATGATTTCAATCTTTTTAAATTTCTTGAGTTTTGTTTGTTTGTTTGTTTTTGTTTTTGATGGCCTAATATATGATCTATTTTGGAGAATATTCAATGTACACCTGAAAAGATTGTGTATTCTATCGGTTTGGGATGGAATGTTCTGAACTGAATATATCTGTTAAATCCATCTGGCCCAATGTGCCATTCAAAACCACTGCTTTCGTTTTTTTGTTTTTTTTGTTTTTCTTTTTTCCTGAATAACCTATCATCCATTGATGTAAGTAGAGTAGAGTAATCTTATTGTATTACTATCAATTTCTTCCTTTATGTCTGTCAGTAGTTTATGTTTTTGGGTGTTCCCATTTAGGTTCATAAATATGTACAATTATTATATCTTGTTGGACTCTTCTGCTTATGATAATGTATTGCTCTTTTTGTTGTTACTGTCTTTGTTTAAAGTCTATTTTGTCTAAATTTTGCTACCCCAACTTTCTTTAGACTTCCATTCGTATGATAATTTTCCCATCACTTCATTTTCAATCTACATGTATTTTTAGATCTGAAAATAATGTCTTGTAAGCAGGATATGCAAAGATACTGCTTTTTATCCATTCAGTCACCCTATATCTTTTGATTGGAGAATTTAGTTCATTTACTAAATTCAAAGTAATTATTGATAGGTATGTAGTTATAGCTGTTTTGTTGCTTGTTTAATGGCTGTGTTTGTAGTTTTTTTCTGTTTCTTCTCTTCTCTCTTCTTGTGGTTTCATAGTTTTCTTTGGTGATATGCTTTGGATTCCTTTTTCTTTATTTTTGCCTATTATAGGGTTTTCTATTTGTGGCTACCATTAGGTTTATACACAACATCCTGTGCATATAACAGTCTATGTTAGGTTGATGGTCACTTACGTCTGAACCTATTCTAAAAGCACAAAATTTTTATGCCCTCCTCATATTTTATGTATATGATGTTATATTTATATCCTTTTATTGTTTGAAATCCATGACTGGTTTTTATAGATAAACTTGATTTTACTGCCTTTGTTCTTCAACCTCTGTACTGGTTTTATAAGTTATGAATCTAGTAGTTTTACTATGCTTATATATACCTGTGAAATTTTATCCTTTCCTCATTTTCTTAGTCCTGATCGAACTTTTCCTTTCCACTTAAATAATTATCTTTAATATTTCTCATAATTCTGATTTGGTAACAGTGAATTTCTTTAATATTTGTCTGTCTGGGAAACTCTCTTTCTTTCTATTCTGAATGATAGCCTTGATGGTTAGAATATTCTTGGATGTAATTTTTTTTTTCCTATTAGTACTTTGAATAAATGACACCACTCCCTTCTAGCCTGAAAAGTTTCCACTGACAAATCAGGTGATAGCACAACAGGGTTTACTTTGTGTATGAATGTTTTATTTTGCTTTTTTTAATATTATTTATTCTTTTCTACTTTTTGCCATTTAATCTTATTTTTATCTTTAATTTCTGTACATTTATTTATTTGTTTATTTAACTTTTTATCATTTAAATTATTATGTGTTTTGTGGACTTTTTAAATTCAGTTTTTGTTGGGTACACTCTGTACCTCCTGGAATGGAAACATGTTTCCTTTTTTAGACTAAGGAAATTTTCAACTATTATTCCTTAAAAAAAAAAAAAATGCCTCCTTTTCTTTCTCTTTTCCTTCTGAGATCCCTTTAATGCAGATTTTATTAACCCTGATGGTGTCTCTGAGTTCCCTTAAACTATTCTCAGGAGTTTTGTTTGTTTGCTTTGTTTTGTTTTGTTTAATTTATTTTTTCTATTCATTTTTTTATTCTTCTTTTATTTTTTCCCTTGCTCAGCTTGTTATTCTCCATTACTCTGTCTTCCACCTTATTAATCCATCATTCTGCTTTCTTTTAGTATTTTTATAGACTTCAGTTCCTTTAGTAAAAGTCAGATCTATTGGAGTAAGTTTTACAGTACAGATATTTTTTTTTCTCTTAAATCCAGGAAAAATCTTAATGATAAATGGCTCATAAAATTTAGTCATGTAGTAATATCTTATTCAAAGAAGGATAGTCTAAACAGGAACTTGAGTATTAACAATCATCTCTCAAAAATTTTTAAACAATTTAAGTGTAAAACTATAATCACTCTTTAAAATGCTCCATATTTCTATTCTCTACTACCTCAAATGTTACAGGGCTTTTAACTCCTATTCCTCAAAATGAACATGTTTTACAATATTAGGCTTTTGACAACACCAGCTGTCTCTCAATCTCTAGCCCCTTTCTGGTCCCCATGTTAATGCCCTTTATGATCTTAGTTTAAAAAAAAAACAACAAACAAACAAACAAACAAACAAAACAGTGAGCACCTGGAGTTTACTAAGAGTAATATCATTATATCATTTCCAAGGAAACTTGACCCCTTATAAGGTGCTTTTTGCTTATTATTTTTTCTAATAAAGTTTTGAGAGTAATTCTTGACTTTCTTTTAAGCAGAAAAGCTGTCTCTGAGCAACTGAGAATATCTGTGCTAGAAATTTTTAGTTTTTAAATTTAGATAGATACTCATGAGTCATTTGCATATTATTCAATAAGTAGGTTTATGGATATATAAGATATTACTTTATTTTCTTTTAAGTTTTTTTTTTTTAATTTAATTTCTTTTCAGTGTAACAGAATTCATTGTTTATGCACCACACCCAGTGCTCCATGCAATATGTGCCCTCCATAATACCCACCACCAGGCTCCCCCACCCTCCCATCCCCCACCCCTTCAAAACCCTCAGATTGTTTTTCAGAGTCCATAGTCTCTCATGGTTCATCTCCCCCTCCAACTTCCCCCAACTCCCTTCTCCTCTCCATCTCCCCATGTCCTCCGTGTTATTTGTTATGCTCCAAAAATAAGCAAAACCATATGATAATTGACATTCTCTGCTTGACTTATTTCACTCAGCATAATCTCTTCCAGTCTCGTCCATATTGATACAAAAGTTGGGTATTCATCCTTTCTGATGGAGGCCTAATACTCCATAGTGTTTATGGGCCACATCTTCTTTATCCATTTGTTTGCTGAAGGACATCTTGGTTCTTTCCACAGTTTGGCTACGGTGGCCATTGCTGCTATGAACATTGGGGTACAGATGGCCCTTCTTTTCACTACATCTGTATCTTTGGGGTAAATACCCAGTAGTGCAATTGCAGGGTCATAGGGAAGCTCTATTTTTAATTTCTTAAGGAATATCCACACTGTTCTCCAAAGTGGCTGCACCAACTCGCATTCCCACCAAAAGTGTAAGAGGGTTCCCCTTTCTCCACATCCTTTCCAACACACGTTGTTTCCTGTCTTGCTAATTTTGGCCATTCTAACTGGTGCAAGGTGGTATCTCAATGTGGTTTTAATTTGAATCTCCCTGATGGCTAGTGATGATGGACATTTTTTCATGTGTCTGATAGCCACTTGTATATCTTCATTTGAGAAGTGTCTATTCATGTCTTCTGCCCATTTTTTTTGACATGATTATCTGCTTTGTGTGTGTTGAGTTTGAGAAGTTCTTTATAGATCCTGGATATCAGCCTTTGTCTGTACTGTCATTTGCAAATATCTCCTCCCATTCCGTGGGTTGTCTCTTTGTTTTGTTGACTATTTCCTTTGCTATGCAAAAGCTTTTGATCTTGATGAAGTCCCAAAAGTTCATGTTTGCTTTTGTTTCCTTTGCCTTTGAAGACATAGCTTGAAAGAAGTTGCTGTGGCTGATATGGAAGAGGTTACTGCCTATGTCCTCCTCTGGGATTCTGATGGATTCCTGTCTCATGTTGAGGTCTTTTATCCATTTCGAGTTTATCTTTGTGTAAGGAATAAGAGAATGGTCGAGTTTCATTCTTCTACATATAGCTGTCCAATTTTCCCAGTACCATTTATTGAAGATTGTCTTTTTTCCACTGGATATTTTTTCCTGCTTTGTCGAAGATTATTTGACCATAGAGTTGAGGGTCCATATCTGGGCTCTCTACTCTGTTCCACTAGTCTGTGTGTCTGTTTTTATGCCAGTACCATGCTGTCTTGGAGATCACAGCTTTGTAGTAAAGCTTGAAATCAGGTAACGTGATGCCACCAGTATTGTTTTTCTTTTTCAACATTTCCTTAGCAATTCGGGGTCTCTTCTGATTCCATACAAATTTTAGGATTATTTGCTCCAGCTCTTTGAAAAATACTGGAATTTTTCAAAAATTCCACCATTTTTTTATTTTTATTTTTTTATAGATTTTATTTATTTATTTGTCAGAGAGAGAGAGAGTGAGCACAGGCAGACAGAGTGGCAGACAGAGGCAGAGGGGGAAGCAGACTCCCTGCCGAGCAAGGAGCCCAATGTGGGACTCGATCCCAGGATGCTGGGATCATGACCTGAGCCGAAGGCAGCCGCTTAACCAACTGAGCCACCCAGGCGTCCCAAATTCCACCATTTTTGAATGGTGGAATTGAATTTGAATTTGAATGATCAGAATGGCATTAAAAGTATAAATTGCTCTAGGCAGTATAAACATTTTAAGAATGTTTATTCTTCTGATCTGAGAGCATAGAATGGTCTTCCATCTTTTTGTGTCTTCTTTGATTTCTTTCATGAGTGTTCTGTAATTCCTCAAGTACAGATCCTTTACCTCTTTGGTTAGGTTTATTCCCAGGTATCTTATGGTTCTTGGTGCTATAGTAAATGGAATCAATTCTCTAATTTCCCTTTCTGTGTTTTCATTGTTAGTGTATAAGAAAGCAACTGATTTCTGTACATTGACTTTGTATCCTGCCACATTACTGAATTGCTGTATGAGTTCTAGTAGTTTGGGGATGGAGTCTTTTGGGTTTTCCATATAAAGTATCATGCCATCTGCGAAAGGAGAGAGTTTGACTTCTTCATTGCCAATTTGGATATCTTTTTTTTTTTCTCTTTGTTGTCTGATTTCTGTTGTTAGGTCTTCTAGTACTATGTTGAACAAGAGTGGTGAGAGTGGGCATCCTGGTCGTGTTCCTGATCTCAAAGGGAAGGCTGTCAGCTTTTCCCCATTGAGGATGATATTTGCTGTGGTTTTTTCATAGATAGATTTTATGAATTTCAGGAATGTTCCCTCTATCCCTATTATTTGAAGCATTTTAATCAGGAACGGATGCTGGATTTTGTCAAATGCTTTATCTACATCAATTGAGAGGACCATGTGGTTCTTCTCTCTTCTCTTATTCATTTGTTGTATCACATTGATTGATTTGAGAATGTTGGACCATCCTTGCAACCCAGGGATGAATCCCACCTGGCCATGGTGGAAAATCTTTTTAATGTGCTGTTGGATCCTATTTGCTAGGATCTTGTTGAGAATCTTAGCATCCATATTCATCAGTGATATTGGTCTGAAATTCTCCTTTTTTGTGGGGTCTTTGCCTGGTTTGGGGATCAGGGTAATGCTGACTTCATAAAAAGAGTCTGGAAGCCTTCCTTATGCTTCAATTTTTTGAAACAGCTTCAGGAGAATAGGTGTTATTTCTTCTTTGAAAGTTTGGTAGAATTCCCCAGAGAATGCATCAGGTCCTGGGCTCTTGTTTTTTCGGAGGTGTTTGATCACTACTTTAATCTCATTACTAGATATTGGTCTATTCAGGTTGTCAATTTCTTCCTTGTTCAATTTTGGAAGTTTATAGTTTTCCAGGAATGCATCCATCTCATCTAGCTTGCTTAACTTACTGGCATATAACTGTTGATAATAACTTCTGATGATTGTTTCTATTTCCTTGGTGTTAGTTGTGATCTCTCCCTTTTCATTCATAATTTTATTAATTTGGGCCTTCTCTCTTTTCTTTTGGATTAGTGCGGCCAATGGTTTATCGACCTTATTGATTCTTTCAAAAAACCAGCTTCTGGTTTCATTGATGTGTTCTACTGTATCTCTAGTTTCTATCTCATTGATCTCTGCTCTAATCTTGACCATTTCCCTTCTTGTGTGTGGAGTTGGCTTAATTTGTTGCTGATTCTCCAGTTCTTTAAGGTGTAGAGACAGCTGGCGTATTCTGGATTTTTCAATTTTTTTTAGGGAGGCTTGGATGGCTATGTATTTCCCCCTTAGGACCACCTTTGATGTATCCCATAAGTTTTGGGCCGAAGTGTCTTCCTTCTCATTGGTTTCCATGAATTGTTTAAGTTCTTCTTTGATCTCTGGGTTGACCCAAGCATTCTTAAGCAAGGTGGTCTTTAGCTTCCAGGTGTCTGAGTTCCCTCCAAACTTTTCCTTGTGACTGAGCTCCAGTTTCAAAGCATTGTGATCTGAGAAAATGCAGGGAGTAATCTCAATCTTTTGGCATTAGTTGAGCCCTGATTTGTGACCCAGTATGTGGTCTATTCTGGAGAAGGTTCCGTGTGCATTTGAGAAGAATGAGTATTCTGTTGTTTTAGGGTGGAATGTTCTGTATATATCTATGAGGTCCATCTGGTCCAATGTGTCATTCAATGTTCTTATTTCTTTATTGATTTTCTGCTTGGATGATCTGTCTATTACTGAGAGTGGCACGTTAAGATCTCCTACTATTAATGTATTCATATCAATATGACTCTTTATCTTGATTAACAGTTTTCTTATGTAATTGGCTGCTCCCATATTGGAGGCATAAATATTTACAATTGTTAGATCTTCTTGGTGGATAGTCCCTTTAAGAATGATATAGTGTCCTTCTGTATTTCTTAACAGTCTTTAGTTTAGAATCTAATTTATCTGATATGAGAATTGCTACTTCGGCCTTCTTTTGAGGCCCATTGGCATGAGAGATGCTTCTCCATCCCTTCACTCTCAGTCTGGGTGTATCCTTAGGTTTGAAATGGGTCTCTTATTGACAACATATGGATGGGTCCTGTCATCTTATCTGATCTGCAACCCTGTGTCATTTTATGGGCGCATTTAGGCCATTCATATTGAGAGTGATTATTGAGAGATGCATTTTTATTGACATCGTGTTACTTTGAAGCCTTTCTTTCTGTAGATTGTCTCCATATATTTCTGTTCAATGATATTCCTAGGATTTTTCCTCTTTTATAGAACCCCCTTAATATTTCCTGCAGTATCAGCTTGGTGGTTGCATATTCTTTTAAACCTTGCCGGTCCTGGAAACTCTTTATCTCTCCATCCATTTTGAATGCCAGTCTTGCTGGATAAAGTATTCTTGGCTGCATGTTCTTCTCATTTAGTGACGTCAATATGTCTTGCCAGCCCTTTCTGGTTTGCCAGGTTTCTGTGGACAGGTCCGACATTATTCTGATGGGCTTTCCTCTGTATGTAAGGAACTTCTTTGTCCTAGCTGCTTTCAAGAGGTCCTGTCTACAATTATAATTCCTCATTTTTACTATCAGGTGTCTTGAAGTCTTTCTAGATTCTATAATCTTGGGTAGAGACCATTCTGCTTTTAGTACATGAACGCTGGTTCCATTCATGATATTGGGAAATTTTTCATGAAGAATTTGTTCGACTATATTTTCTAGTCTTCTTTCTTTCTCCTCCCTCTCAGGATTCCAATAATTCTGATGTTGGAACATTTCATGGCATCACTTATTTCCCTTATTCTGTTTTCGTGGCTTCTAAGCTGTTTGCTCCAGGCTTCCTCCTAATCCTTTCTCTCTATCTGTTTGTCCTCCAGATCAGCAATTCTATCTTCTGTGTCAGTTACCCTAGCTTTTAGAGAATTTAGATTAGATTGGAACTCATTGAAAACATTGTGACCAAGGGAGGAGTCAAGATGGCGGAGAAGTAGCAGGCTGAGACGACATTAGGCAGAAGGAGATCAGCTAGATAGCCTACCAAACCATTCCGAACACCTATGAATCCAATAGGAGATCGAAGAGAAGAAAAACAACAATTCTAGAAACAGAAAACCGACCACTTTCTAAAAGGTAGGACCAGCAGAGAAGTGAATCCAACGCGACGGGAAGATAGACCCCAGGGGGAGAGGCCGGCTCCCGGCAAGAGGCAGAGCACAAAATCAGGACTTTTAAAAGTCTGCTCCATGGAGGGACATCGCTCCAGAGGCTAAACTGTGGTGAAGACCTCATGGGGACAGCGTGGACTCAGGTCCTGCGGGGTCACAGAAGGATCGGATCGGGGGTGTCTGAGTGTCGCAGAGCTCACAGGTATTAGAGCGGGGAAGCCGGCTGCAGAGATAGAGCTGAGGTTTCCTAGTGGTCTGTGACACAGAACGGTGCTCTGTGGCATGGGCCAGTGCTCTGTGCGAGGGGTCCCCACAAGATCCAGGGAGACTCCGACCTGGGAGAGCTCAGGGATCTATGGGGTTCGGAGACTCCAGGTGGGACTCTGCCAGAGACAGAGACGCTTGGTCACAGGCTGGGTGAGCTCGGAGCGCTCCCAGAAGCCAGTATGATAGGACTGATTATGCAAGATTTTCTCCGAGCATGGTCTCCGAGCATGGTCTCCTAGCGCAAAAGGAGGCTGGGGCGAGGGGAGTGATTAAACGCTTTTCTCTGAAGGTGCACTGAAGACTGGGGCCACTAGCTCTCGGCTCCTCTGAACCGGAGATTGGGAGGCCGCCATTGTCATTCCCATACTCCGGAACTCTACGGAAAGCATTCAGGGAACAAAAGCTCCCAAAAGCGAACCTGAGAGGATTACTTAGCCTGGTCCCTGGTAAGGGCGGTGCAATTCTGCCTGGGGCAAAGACACTTGAGAATCACTACAACAGGCCCCTCCCCCAGAAGATCAAAGAAATCCAGCCAAGACCAAGTTCACTTAACAAGGAGAACAGAGGATTCTTATCTGGACAAAATGACAAGGCAGAAAAACTCACCACAAAAAAAAGAACAGGAGGCAGGACCGAAGGCTAGGGACCTAATCAATACAGACATTGGTAATATGTCAGATCTGGAATTCAGGATGACGATTTTCAAGGTTCTAGCCGGGCTCGAAAAAGGCATGGAAGATATTAGAGAAACCCTGTCAGGAGAAATAAAAGCCCTTTCTGGAGAAATAAAATAACTAAAGTCTAATCAAGTTGAAATAAAAAAAGCTATTAATGAGGTGCAATAAAAAATGGAGGCTCTTACTGCTAGGATAAATGAGGCAGAAGACAGAATTAGTGATATAGAAGACCAAATGACAGAGAATAAAGAAGCTGAGCAAAAGAGAGACAAACAACTACTGGACCACGAGGGGAGAATTCGAGAGATAAGTGATGCCATAAGACGAAACAACATTAGAATAATTGGGATTCCAGAAGAAGAAGAAAGAGAAATAGGAGCAGAAGGTATACTGGAGAGGTTTATTGTAGAGAATTTCCCTAATATAGCAAGGGGAACAAGCATCAAAATCCAGGAGGCCCAGAGAACACCCCTCAAAATCAATAGGAATTGGCTCACACCCCGCCATCTATTAGTAAAATTTACAAGTCTTAGCGACAAAGAGAAAATCCTGAAAGCAGCACGGGACAAGAAGTCTGTAACATACAATGGTAAAAAAATATTAGATTGGCATCAGACTTATCCACAGAGACCTGGCAGGCCAGAAAGAACTGGCATGATATGTTCAGAGCACTAAAGGAGAAAAACATGCAGCCAAGAATACTTTATCCAGCTAGGTTATCATTGAAAATAGAAGGAGAGATTAAAAGCTTCCAGGACAAACAAAAACTGAAAGAGTTTGTAAACACCAAACCAGCTCTACAGGAAATATTGAAAGGGGTCCTCTAAGCAAAGAGAGATCCTAAAAGTATTATCAGAAAGGAACAGAGACAATATACAGTAACAATCACTATACAGGCTATACAATGGTACTAAATTCGTATCTCTCAATAGTTACCCTGAATGTAAATGGGCTAAATGCCCCAATCAAAAGACACAGGGTTTCAGAATGGATAAAAAACAAAACACATCAATATGCTGCCTACAAGAAACTCATTTTAGACCTGAAGACATCTCCAGATTGAAAGTGAGGGGGTGGAAAACAATTTGCCATGCTAATGGACATCAGAAGAAAGCTGGGGTGGCAATCCTTATATCAGATCAATTAGATTTTAAGGCAAAGACTATAATAAGAGATGAGGAAGGACACTCTATCATACTCAAAGGGTCTGTCCAACAAGAAGATCTAACAATTTTAAATATCTGTGCCTCTAACATGGGAGCAGCCAACTATATAAACCAATTAACAACAAAATCAAAGAAACACATTGACAAGAATACAATAATAGTTGGAGACTTTAACACACCCCTCACTGAAATGGACAGATCACCCAAGCAAAAGATCAACAAGGAAATAAAGGTCTTAAACGACACACTGGACCAGATGGACATCACAGATATATTCAGAACATTCCACCCCAAAGCAACAGAATACACATTCTTCTCTAGTGCCCATGGAACATTCTCCAGAATAGATCATATCCTGGGTCATAAATCAGGTCTCAACAGGTATCAAAAATTGGGATCATTCCCTGCATATTTTCAGACCACAATGCTCTGAAGCTAGAACTCAATCACAAGAGGAAATTTGGAAAGAGCACAAATACATGGAGACTCAACAGCATCCTTCTAAAAAATGAATGGGTCAACAAGGAAATTAAAGAAGAATTGAAAAAAAAAACATGGAAACAAATGATAATGAAAACACAACGGTCCAAAATCTGTGGGACACAACAAAGGCAGTCCTGAGAGGAAAATATATAGTGATACAAGCCTATCTCAAGAAACAGGAAAGGTCTCAAATATACAACCTAACCCTATACCTAAAGGAGCTCGAGAAAGAACAACAAAGAAAGCCTAAACCCAGCAGGAGAAGAGAAATAATAAAGATCAAAGCAGAAATCAATGAAATAGAAACCAAAAAAACAATAGAACAAATCAATGAAACTAGGAGCTGGTTCTTTGAAAGAATTAATAAGATTGATAAACCCCTGGCCAGACTTATCCAAAAGAAAAGAGAAAGGACCCAAATAAATAAAATCATGAATGAAAGAGGAGAGATCACAATCAACACCAAAGAAATACAAACAATCATAAGAACATATTATGAACAACTCTATGCCAACAAATTCGACAATCTGGAAGAAATGGATGCTTTCCTAGAGACATATAAACTGCCAAAACTGAACCAGGAAGAAATAGAAAACCTGAATAGGCCCAT